>NW_020769621.1:0-20797 GCF_900518735.1 Pseudonaja textilis
TATTCACTAGCAAGAACTGTTAGACTAATGTGTTCAAGCAACACAGCATTTGCAGTGGTTGTTTCATCCATGGCATTCCCTGTTGATACACTTTTCATTTTGCAGCACTTAGATAACAAAGACCTTTTCAGGGTTCCGACGAATGCTCTAATTAATTCACGAGACTTTTGCCAATTTTCAAAAGAAATCCAGTTATTTATTAGGAGCAACATGCCAGCACTTTCCCAAGTGCAGTCAACTCTGCCCCACATAATTTAATGTCCACCTATGAACCTGTTCCCCAGGGTGTGTCATAAATCACATTCTCCAATGGAGCACTTTCGTGGGCTGTAGAAAACATGTCTCTCTGTCTGGTTATGGTAACCAGGGACACAATTTGGAGAAATGTATGCATGGAATGTGCTTCTGGTCATTGGTGGAATTCAATTTTTTTTTACTACCGGTTCTGTGGGCATGGCTTAGTGGGTGTGGCATGGGAAGGATACTGTAAAATCTGCAGTCAGAGGTGGAATTTGCCATTTCTCAGAACTACTCACAATTTCCACTACTGGTTCTCCAGAACTGGTCAGAACCTGCTGAATACCACCTTTGCTTCTGGTCATAGCAACCAAGCTTCTCCCCCTCCTATGTATAGCAACTCAAGAGGAATGCTTTACAAGTTGACAGACCTCTCTCCTTAAAGGTGCCTCACAATAACATTTTCCATATGCTTCGTGTAATGCCTTAGATCTATATTGGCTGATATTTAAATGCCATTTTCTGTTTGTTTTTTTAATTTTATTGGTTTTTAAAAACAAACATAAACAAACAAAACATAAAAACATCAAGCTATGTTCCATAGGTGTACATACAGTGTGCCGGTTGGTTTACAAATTGTTTTGTGCTTCCATTTCATAGTCTTCAACTACAATTACATTACATATAATCTCATATTGTCAATCAAAAATTAAATACCTTAGTATCATTATTAATCAATCATTTGACTATACTTTTATTCATTCATGTTTTACAAGATAACCGTAATTTACTTAGTTTATTTTATAACAGTTCATATTATCACCCCAAAACTATCCTAAAATCATTTTGTAGATATAATAAGAAAGAAGTACATTTATTATTTTCTAAAAGTCTACATATTTCATTACTGCACTTTATTGTCTAACCATTGATAGAAAAGATCCCAAATTTTATACAATTGTTTATCCTCTTGTTCTCTGATTTCAAATGTCAATCTACTTATTTCAGGACATTCCAATATTTTCTTAATGATTTCCTCCTTTGATGGTATTTTCTCATTTTTCCAGTTTTTAGCAAATACAATCCTAGCCGCTGTTAATACATTTACAATCAGGTATTTCAAATCTTTACTATATATTTCAGGTAACATTCCCAATAAAAATATCTCTGGTTTCAAGTCTATATGTTTTTTTGTCATTTTTTCCAACCACATGTGGATTTTAGTCCAGTATTTTTTAGCATCTGCACAAGTCCACCATATATGGTAATATGAGCCAGGTGTCTGATGACATTTCCAACATTTTTCGGATTTATTCTTGAACATTCTTGTCGGGGGAAAATGCCACCTGTAAAACATCTTATACAAATTTTCTTTATATGCTGTTGACATTGTCATTTTATAATTTTGAGACCACAATTTTTCCCATTTCTCTAAATCGATCCCATATCCAAAATTCTTCCCCCACAAGCAATCATAGTTTCTTTAACTTGTTCTTCTTCTAATTTAATTTCTAATAAATATCCATAAAAAATTTTAATCACCTTTTCATCAGTACCTGTCAAAATCTTATCTAAGTCAGTCAGTTTATCATAGAAACCTTCTGTTTTAGAATCTTTATCATGCCTTGATTGTATTTGCACATATGAGAACCAATTCATCTTTATACCTTGTTCCTCTAGCTTTTGCATAGATTTAAGTTCACCCTTTTCATTCAATATTTCACCATATCTAACTGTTTGTTCCTTTTTGTATATTATAGGATACGAAAATGCTTCAATAGTCGATAACCAGACTGGAATTTTCAAATAACATTGTCTTTTAATCTTTTCCCAGTTTAACCACAGAGACTCCCATATATAATGTCTTCTAAAATACCCCTGTGTTTTAGTTCCTTTGTACCATAAAAATGCATGCCACCCCAACAACAGATCATGTCCTTCTAATGGCAACAATCTATAATTTCTTAGTGCTATCCATTCCTTAACCCACATCAAATTTGTAGCTTGGTAGTACAATTCCCAATTAGGCAAAACAAATCCTCCTCTAATTCTAGCATCTTGCAAAAGTTTTAACTTTATTCTCGCTTTCTTACCTTGCCATGTATATTTCAACACAATTTTATTTAAATCTTCAAAGTAGTCTTTTTCAAGCCTAATTGGAATTGTTTGAAACAAATATAAAATTCTGGGTAATATATTCATCTTGATTGTTGAAATTCTCCCTATTAGTGACAGTTGTAAGTTTTCCCATTTCGCCAAATCTAGCACTGTCTGCTGTTTAAGTTTAATATAATTATTCTCTTTTAATGTACTACTTCTTGCTGTCAGATATATCCCTAAGTACTTGATCTTATTCATGAACTGAATTTCTAATAGATCTGCCAGTTCTTCCTTTTGTCTTAATAGCATATTCAAAAATGTGACATATTCACATTTTAATAGCATATTCAAAAATGTGACATATTCAAAAATATGTCAAAATCTTTGTCTTATCTTTATTTATTTTCAAACCAGCCACCTTTCCATATGTCTCTATCTTTTCTATCAATTTTGATGCTGTTTCTAAAGGGTCTTCTAAGATGAAAACTAGATCATCCGCAAATGCTTGCAGCTTAAATTCTTCCTTTTTGATTTTAATTCCTTTTATATTCTTTTCATCTCTAATATTTCTGTTTAACACTTTCAAAGTTAACACAAACAACAAAGGTGAGAGTGGGCACCCTTGTCTTGTTCCTTTTCTTATATTAATAGAGTCTGTCAGCTCTCCCTCTATCATTACCTTTGCCGTTTGGTTATGATATATAGCTTCTATTGCTTGAATAAATTTTCTAGCAAAACCCATCTGCCTTCTGTGCATCTAAAAATATCAGAGCCATTTGTTTTTCAGGGTGTGCCTTGTAGTATTTCAAAGTATCCAAGATTACTCTCATATTGTCTTTAATTTGTCTCTTTGGCAGAAATCCATTTTGATCAGGATGGATAAAATTATTTAAATATTTTTTAAGTTTTTCTGTCAATATTGAAGCAAAGATTTTATAATCTGCATTTAGTAGAGAAATGGGTCTATAGTTCTTAATTTGTAATGGGTTGGCCTCCTCTTTTGGAATAAGTGTAATATAGGCTTCTGACCATGATTTAGGTATTTTCTTCTTTAACATAACTTCATTCATAACTTCTGGCAATGGAAAATTCAACGATTCTTGTAATGTTTTATAAAATTCTGCCGGAAGTCCATCTGGACCTGGTGCCTTTCCATTATTTTGCTTCTTGAGTGCTTCAGTTAGCTCCCTCATCGTTATACTGCTTTCTAACATTTTTTCAGTCTCTTTAGGTATCTGAGGTAAATTAGCATTCTGTAAGTACTGCTTAACTCTTTCCTCATCAATATTCTCTTGCATATATAATTTCCCAGAGAAGTCTTGAGTGATTTCCTTCTTCTCTTTGCTACCATGGCAAACTTGGCCTTGGTCATCAATTAATTGCAATATTTTCCTTGATTCTTTCTCCTTTCTCAATTTGTATGCTAACCATCTACCTGGTTTGTTTGCATCTTCAAAGTAGTTCTGTTTAGCACCTCTATTTTTCTGTGCTAATTCTTCTTTTTCTATTTGACCCATTTTGTGTTTAATTATATCCATTTTTAGCTTGATGTCCTGTTTCTGTGGCATTTTCTGTAGCTCTTTTTCAAGTCTTTGATGCTCATCCTCTAGGGCCTTAGAGGCTAGTCTTTTCATAGTATTCCTTTTCCTTGTATAGTCTATTATCAAGCCTCTAACATATGCCTTCATTGTATCCCATACATTCTGAATTGATGTATCTTCTTTTTTGTTTTCTCTAAAGAAAGAAAGCCAATTCTTTCTCCATCCACTGTGTGAAGTCTTTTTCCTTTAAAATAGTATTATTTAATGTCCATCTAGATCTTCTTTTTTGTCCTTTCCATTTAATTGTCATTGGATTGTGATCTGCCCAAGTACTTGTTTCAATATTTATTTCTTGAATGTTAGATATTAATTCTGTTGACATCCATATCATATCTATTCTGGACCATGATAAGTGTCTATTTGAGTAGAAGGTGTATTGTTTAGTTTTAGCACTTCTTTCTCTCCATGTATCTTTTAAGTTTATTTCATCTACCATTTTAAAAAAAGATTTAGGGAGAGTCTTTCTGTTTTACTTTATTTTTTTCTGTGCTGTATAGTCCAATTTATTGTCTACAATTCAATTAAAACCTCCCATCATAACTATATTAGCATAGTCCAGTTCAATTATTTTCTCATGTAATCTTTTGTAGAATTCTTCTTGTTTGTCATTCGGAGCATAAATTGCAATCAGGAGCGTTTTCATATTATTATTGTCCATTATTTCCACCATTAGTATTCTTCCATCATCAATTTTGCTGGGGGTGGTCTCTTTAATATATAAAACCACTCCTCTCTTCTTACATTGGGTCAAGGAAGTAAATATTTTCCCTAATTTTGGCTATACCAACAATTGTTCATATTGTTTTTTAATATGTACTTCTTGTAGACAATTATATCAAATTTTATTTCTCTAATTTATGAAAGGTTTTCCTTCTTTTAACAGCTGAGTTAAGTCCATTTATATTAATTGTAATCATTTTTTTCTCTTCCATGGTTATATTTTATAGTTACATTTAGCAGCTCTCGTAGATCTTAATTCACGTTGTTCTTTGGCTTCCACCTTTCCACCTACTGTGCCTTCTACTTTTTTCAGTCACCATTTGGCAGTCCTCTTGGAATTCAATTAGTGAGATCTCTTTTTCTGCCTCTTCCTCTTTCCTTCCAAAAAATCCTGTATAAAATAATTCTGCTTTCTCAATTGCGTCAATTCTATGTCTCTGTTCTTGCCATGTGAACATTAAACCTTCTGGAATCAGCCATCTATGATTCACCTCTTTTTTCAGTAGCATTTTAGTCAGGAATCGCTATTCTCTTCTTATCTCTCTCACTCTTTGGGTATTTGCTTCAAGACTACAATCTCCTTGTCTTTGTATTTCAATGTTTTCTTGCATTTTAATGGCTTTCTTTGTAAATCTAATGTGAACTTCTCTTGGTAAGCTATTTCTCATCGCATATCTTGTGAAAACTCAATAAACCTCATCTATTCCATCCATCATCTTCTCTTCAGTTATTTACAAAGCTTCAGCCAGTATTTCTATCATTATCTCAGCCAGGTTTTGTCCATTTTTCTTCCTCTACATTTTGGAATCTAAGATAGAATTCTGATCTATCCATCTCCCATCTCAACATACTACTTTTATCTTGTTCAACCACCATTAATGTATTATCAATATCTCCAATCTTCTTGTCTCTTTGTTTTTCTTCTTCTTCAATTTTTTGGAATCTCTCATCATACTTCAACATCATTTGTTGGATATTCTCCACTTTTTCATTGGTTTTCCTGTTCTTTGTTCAATGTTCTCTGTTCTTTGTTCAATGTTCTCTGTTCTTTGTTCAATGTTCTCTGTTCTTTGTTTGATGTTCTCAATTCTCTTCTCAATATTCTCTGATCTTGCTTGAATATTTTGAATTCCTTGCATAATCATCTGCAGAGTCACTTTTTCTTGTTCTTTTTCTTGCTTTAACATTGTCTGTATTGAACGTTGAACTCCAGATGGTGGAGAGGAAGAAGTAGAAATTGAGGAACCAGGAGCTATAAATTTCCTACTCATTTTAAGCAATTTAAAATCTTTAGGTTCTGCTAAACCTTAATCCAATTGTGAAGTAACAAATTATACTTCAAAATAAAAATAGTAGAAAAAAGAAGCCCAATAATAATACTTTTAAAAAAGAAAAAAAAAGGAGGACAAAATTTATTCAGGTTCTTGTATACCTTAATCCAATCAATAATTAGACAAAGAAAAGGACTTAAGAAAAGAAAAAGAAAAAAAAGGAAAAGGAAAAATTCTTCAGGTTCTTCAACACCTTAATCTAATTGAAAGATCTCAAATAGAAAAAAGTGCATAAAAATAAACCAGAAAGGTAGATGAAAAACAAAAATACCAGGAAAGGGGGGGAAAGGCTTTTAAGGCTTTCCCTTTAAAATAAAAAGCAAACGTAGAGTTTGGACTTCCAAAAAAACAAAAAACAAAAAACAAAGACAAGCTCCAACAAAGCCAAAAAGCCCAAATAGTTATTGCAAGAAAAAAAGATTAAAAAAATACAATAAAGCTGGTGAGGAGGGATAGCACAACTTAGGAAAAGTAAAAAGGGCACACTGCACTTTGTTTGATTATCCAAGGCTCTTATTATAACTCTCTTCTCCAAAAACTTATCACCTTTTCCCCCTCTACATTTCAACACCAGACTCCAGCTGTTGATAGAAACCCAGAAGAGCACCTACAATAATACTCTCCCATGCTCTTCCCTCTATCTTATCAAATAGCAATACCCTTGAAAAAGAATCTCAGTTCTTTCTTTCTCAGCTTTGTCTGGTCACAGGGAAATAGAATATTTTCAAGCCCCTAATTGGCAGTGTTACAAAGTGCCTTTGCTCTAACTTTCCCCCTCCTTTTCCGAGCAGGATATAATAAGAATTAACAAAAAAAGAAAAGATTTTTTTTAAAAAAACTGAATTAACTAAAGGGAACTTCTAGCCTAAAAATATTACAAAATCAAAAAGGAGAAGAAAAAAATAGATATAAACAAAAAAACCAGTCCAGTTTCAAAATACAAGATCATATATAGAAAATCCAGCAATGAGAAAAACAAAACATTACTTTGACATTCCTGTTTAAAATCACCATTTAATCACTTCTGTCAAAATTTTTACAGATTCTTTCTTTTCCTTAGGGTGTCCTTTCAGATCTTAAAATTTAAAAAAGTTCTCACCAAATCGGCACACTCTCTCTTTCTGCTCTCTTCTGTTTCAGAGCTGTCCCAACTTCAGCAGCTTTAATGGCTGCCTCTTTGCCGCTGGCAAGAAGAGCTTCTCCTGGATCTAATAGGGACTTTGCGGTATCCCTGGGATTGACAGGATGCGCTCTTCACTTTCACCATCTCTTCGGGATGGTTTTGATCCAATAGGACAGTCCAGGAGCAAAGACATCGGCAGTGATCTTAGACCTCCAAGATCACATGCTGTATTGTCGTGATGCCAGCTCTGCCCTCCTAAATGCCATTTTCTGAGTATGCCATGCAAAGACTCAGCAGAACAAAGAGTAAATATATCAAACAGCCAAAGCACAAGTGCCCCCTTCCCTAAAAAGGTCTGATCTATGGGATCTTGTACATCATCAAGATGTCCACCACATAGAGGGAGATATCAGAATTTAATCCTGCAATCACAACTACCATGTTCTTCCAGGAGTCACAATTATAATTGGAGACAAATCTCTGTGACTTGAAGAGAAGGTGCAGAACATTTGTGATGGAACATTTTTTCCTGGTGGTAGCTGTCCAGGATGTAGAATCCAAGGGTGATGTTTGTTAAGATCTTCCAATTCCTATTTATTTCATTTATTGCAAATGCCAAGGCTAAGTTGTCCTGGTAAAAAAGTGTGACCGTTCGATCTCAATCGATAGATCTGCAGACATATTTGAAATGAAGATGCAAAATGTATTCTTTAAAAACATCCTCCCCATTCTGCAACAAAAACTTAAAATTTTTGGCCTAAGCATAAAAAACCTTGCCTAACTGTTGTAACTAGAAATGGCTTCTAATCATTTTAAAAGTTACTGAAATTTTAACCCCACCCAAAGGCTATCAGAACTGTCTGATATATGAATGGGGAAAACAAAGGATCCTCAAGAGTTTTAAAATGAAACGAAAAACAATATCCTGTGTAAAACTCCTTCGGCATTATTTCCATGAAATAATGCATGGATATGTCTAGTAAAACTCTATGATGCACCAAAATGTATCTGAATTCAAATACACTTTCAGAAAAGCCACTCCTCTTTGTCATATTCATATTCCAAAATGAAAAAGGAGGATATAAGCATAACAGTATAACAGAACTAGGAGGTCTTCTAGTTTCAGATTAATGGCTGTCCAGTCTCTTCTTAAAAGCCTGCATTGTTGGAGCACTTACAACTTCTGAAGTTAAGTCATTCCACTGATTGTTTTTACTGTTAAGAAATTTCTCCAAAGTTCTAGGTTGCTACTCTCCCTGTTTAGCTTTCATCCATTGCTTCTTATTCATGCCTTCAGGTGCTTTGTAGAATAAGTCAACCCTCTATTCTTCTCAAATAAGATTCTACATTTAGGCAAGAAAAACAAAATGTACAGGTACAGTATATATGTGGTACCTTGCTCAATAGCAAGGTAGTAGTAACTCAATAGTAGTAACTGTGAGAGGGACAACCATTTAAATATGAGCCAGCAGTGTGTGCAGCAGCTGTTAAAACACCCAACATAGTTCTAGGCTGCATAAGCAGAGGGATAAAATCAAGATCATATTGTTGTAGTTGAGCAATGAGAGGCTGAACCAGGGCATGGATGCAACAATACTTTATTAGAATAATAAAGGACTGAACGTGCTTGCCAAGCCTGGAACTGGCTCGCAGCGATCAGCGACTGGTTGAACCCCGCAGCCTGCTTTTATAGCCGGCTGCTGGGGGAAACCAGCCAATGAGGGACAGCAAACGCCCCCGCAGCGTGAGCGGACCTGGGTGGGAACTCTTGCAAGTTCCAGGGACATAACACCCCTTCCCCCCAGATGCGAACACGCATAGTCATTTAAATAAGCGGGTGGTCTGTGCTGGCGCCCTGAACGGCACAATTCAGGTGGGTTGTCAAGTAACTCCGAGTCTGTAGCGGAAGGTTGGACCGGTGGGGAATCGCGAACTTGCTCATCGGTCTGTGTTGGTTCGGGAGTCGTAGAGCTGGTCGATGGAGATGCGTCTTCGTCTGCTGATTCAGGTTGGTCGGTCATCAGACGGTCACGGTCCATGTCCAGACTCCCCGGCTCGGCTGGAGGTGGTGACGGGTCACCGGTGCTGGTGTTGATGTATGGTTGATGCATCGGCCTTGGACTGATCTGCGCCCAAGCGTCAACGTTGGCGTAGGTACCGTGGCGCCTCCGTAGCTGGTCCAGGTGCCTTTTCCAGATGCGGCCATCCTCCAGTCTGACTCGGTACGACCTGGGGCCAGTGATGGCCACGACCTCTCCTGGGATCCACAAGGGGTCTCCAGCGTAGTTCCTTGCGAACACAGGTTCCTGTAAGACAAAATGTCTAACCCCCGACGTTGAAGCGAGGGGAGAGTCAGGGCAGTAATTAGGGTGAAGCCTGTCCAGCACTGTTTTCAGGTGTCTACCCATCAGGAGTTCAGCCGGTGATTTATTGGTGACTGTGCACGGGGTTGAGTGCTGGCTCAGCAAGAAACGGGAGAGTCTGTGGTGCCAGTCTTCCTTGCTGAACCTTGCTAATGCTTCTTTAGTGGTCCTAACGGCTCTCTCTGCCAAACCCTTGCTGGCAGGATGAAAGGGAGCCGTGAAGATGTGGCGGATGCCCAGGTTAGCGGCGAAATGACTGAACTCGGCTGAGGCAAACTGGTGGCCATTGTCGGAAACAATAGAGTCTGGTAACCCGTGTGTTACGAACAGGCGGGTCAACACCTTAGTAACTGCTTGTGTGGTGGTCGTGGATAGTTGGGCCACATCAATCCACTTTGAGTAAGAATCCACGACCACCAAGAACATTTTTCCGTGAATCGGGCCCGCCAAGTCAATGTGAATCCTGGACCAAGGTGCGCTGGCGCTTTCCCACTTTGTGGGGGAGGCGATTGGAGGGGATGGTCGGGATTCTTGGCAGGAATGGCAAGAGCTTACCCATCTGATGATGTCATCGTCGAGGCCTGGCCACCAGACGTAGCTGCGTGCCAACGCCTTCATCCTGACGATGCCAGGGTGGCCCTCGTGTAATGCCTCCAAGACTCGGGTGCGAAGTGAGGTCGGGATGACCACTCGGGTGCCCCACAGCAAACAGCCCTGCAAACTCGATAACTCCTGTTGACGGGTCTTAAAAGGCGTGAATTTGGTTTCAATGTTATTTCCCGGCCACCCCCTCCCCACCCAGTCCAGTACCTGGGCGATCGTTTTGTCTGCCTTGGATTTGGAGGCGATGTCAAGGGCAGTGATGGGAAGGTCAAGCTGGGTGACCTCGAAGATAGCGTGGACCGGGGCAGGGTCTTCAGCTGGAGCAGGCAGGGGGCAGCGGCTGAGGGCGTCTGCGTGGGATAATGTTTTTCCTGGACGGTGTATGAGTTTATACGAGTACGCTGCTAGGAAAAGGGTCCACCTCGTCATCCTGGGAGACAGCACTTGGGGAGTCTGTTTGTCTCCTGCTAGGAGACCCAGGAGAGGCTTGTGATCCGTGACTAGCTCGAAAAAGTGGCCAAAAAGAAATTCATGAAATTTCTTCACTGCTGCGACAGCTGCTAAAGCTTCCTTATCGATTTGACTGTAATTGCGCTCTGTTGCAGAGAGCGTCCTGGAAAAGAAGGCGATGGGGGCCTCGGAGCCATTGGGGAGCCTGTGGCTTAACACTGCCCCAATTCCAAAAGGGGATGCGTCAGCTGCCAGTACTAATGGAAGGTTAGGGTCAAATTGAATAAGGACTGCATCTGAAGTGAGTAGTGACTTGACTGCGTGAAAAGCGGTGTCTTCCTTGTGTCCCCAGTGCCAAGATGATTTTTTATCCAAAAGTCTGTGCAGGGGTTCTGCCACTGATGCTTTGGGGGGGGAGGAATGATGCGTAAAAATTCAATAATCCCAAAAAGGCCTGCAGCTCTGCTTTGGAGGTTGGTGTGGGTGCCTCGTGAATTGCCTTAACCTTGGACTCCAGGGGGTGAATGCCTGAGGCGTCAATTTTATAACCCAGAAAGTCCACCTGTCTAGTGGCAATGGCACATTTTTCCCTTTTTAACTTGAGGCCATGCTGTCTGAACCTCTCTAGCACTGCTCGAACTCTCTGGAAGAGTTGGGGTCTGTCCCTGGCTGAGACCAAAATGTCGTCGAAGTAGGGTACTACACCAGGGAGGCCCTGCAATATCCGCTCCATGAGGGATTGGAAAATGCCTGGAGCAACACTTACGCCAAATTGGAGACGCTTGCACCGGAAAGCACCCCTGTGAGTGACAATGGTTTGCAGTTCGGCTGTTTGATTGTCAACAGGGAACTGTTGATACGCTTGTGACATGTCCAATTTGGCAAAAATGCTGCCAGGTTCAAAAGTGTGCAATAAATGTTGAATGACGGGTACTGGGTAAGCACTAACTTGTAAAAAACGGTTAATTGTGGTTTTGTAGTCTGAACAAATTCTCAGGCTACCGTCTTTTTTGAGGGGTGTGACAATGGGCGTCTCCCATTTGGCAAAATCTGTTGGTTCAATGACCCCTTGTTTTAATAATTTATCCAGTTCCGCATCCAATTTAGGCCGAATAGCGAATGGAACTCTACGAGGTTTCAACCGGATTGGGACTGCTTGGGGGTCGACTGAGAATGAGATAGGGGTACCGTTATAACACCCCAGCTCATTGCTGAATACGTCTGAGTAGTCAGCGAATAAGGAGTCAGTGTCAGAGGTTGAGACAGCATGGACTCCTGTTAACCCTAGGCTGAGGTGGGGGAACCAATCAAGCCCCAAGAGTGTGGGGAGGTTGCCGTTAACTACCACTAGAGGTAGGTGGCCTTTGAAAGTTTTAAAATTAACAAGAAACTTGCCTCTGCCGATTACAGGAATGTCCTTCCCCTGGTAGTCCTTCAGGCTAAGCTGGCACTTCTGGAGCCGGTTTCTGGATAGACTGGGCTGTAGTTTCTTGAGGGTGCTCCAAGAGATAATTGAGAGTGCTGACCCCGTGTCAACCTCCATGCGACAAGGTTTACCTTCTAATAAAACTGAGAGAGAGATTTTACTAATGGCATGGCAAGCGTGCTTAGCATGGTGGCGAGTGCGACAGTTCAATACTTGCCTTTGGGGTCCAGAATGTGAAAAGGAAGGGACCCTTTGTGCCGAGTTGTGAGCGGCTTGACAGACTCTGGCGATGTGCCCCTTTTTGTGGCAATTGTTGCAGGTGGCTCCCTTGAATATGCAGGTGGCCCTCAGGTGAGATCCACCACAGGATAGGCACAGGGTGATGTGCTTGGGTGGACTGATGCTTTCTTGCTTGGCTCCTACCTGCGGGTGTCTGGTGTGGGCGAGGCGGTGGATGTCGGCCGCATCACTGGGGTCCTCCTCGATGACCACCTCTTCAGAGTGGACGGAAACTGCAATTTGTTTGGAAACAGGACCTTGGATCTCGGTGGCTGAGTGTGCTGCCAGCTCCGCTGCCAGGGCTTCCTCGACGGCTTGAGCGAGGTTGAGGTCCTTCCTAGCGAGTAGGCGCCTTTGGAGGTGAAGATCCTTGACCCCGCAGACTAGCTGATCGAGGAGCATGTCATCCAGGTAGCTCCCAAACCCACAATGGAGTGCTGCAGTCCTGAGGGCAGCCATGTACTGGTTGATAGTCTCTTTGTCTGATTGCTTCCTCATTCGGAAGGTGAACCACCTGGCAATCTGTGAGGGTCTAGGAGAATAGTGGTTAGTAAGGATTTCTAACAGTTCTGTCCAGGGGACGTTTTTTAACTCACGTGGAGCCACGAGTGCTGTGGCAGTATCAAAGACGATGGCTCCACAGTAGATCAGGAAATATGATTTTTTTCGGTGCTCCCCTGCATCAGCCAGCCCAATGGTGTCGATGTAGTGGTTAAAACGATTCTTGTATGACTCCCATTTCTCCTCATCCGGCTTGAACGATGGGAAGGCTGGGTTGGAGTTCATGTTGAGAATCTAGTGGCTAACTGCTATGGAATCTCTCTGGGACAACAATGGAGGAAAGAAAAAAAACTCTTGTGCCCAGGCAGGCAAGTGATTACAGCTCTGGGGAGGCTCCGCACCTCCCGTTCTCTCTCTGGGTTTACACGCGGTAAGTGGCAGCGGCTGTTTGGCAGCGCTTTGAATTTGGCGCCTGCGTAGGCGTCAGTGATTTCAAAAGAAACACAGCACCGCGCTGTGTTCTGTAAAGAAATTCAAACGACAGCCATTTGAATTTCGCGCCCTTTTGTTTTGAGCGGCTGCGGCTTGCAGCGCTACACTTTCCCTGTAGCTTGCTACCAAAAGCGGCTACAGACGCTTCTCACTTTCGCTTGTCTGCCGACCGAGCTCTCTGACTGCGCGGCTGCGGATCAGCGGGTTAGTGATTCAGCTGTTGCGGTTTGCCTCTGGCAGCCATCCCACCCTCGTCGCCAGTGTTGTAGTTGAGCAATGAGAGGCTGAACCAGGGCATGGATGCAACAATACTTTATTAGAATAATAAAGGACTGAACGTGCTTGCCAAGCCTGGAACTGGCTCGCAGTGATCAGCGACTGGTTGAACCCCACAGCCTGCTTTTATAGCCGGCTGCTGGGGGAAACCAGCCAATGAGGGACAGCAAACGCCCCCGCAGCGTGAGCGGACCTTGGTGGGAACTCTTGCAAGTTCCAGGGACATAACAACTATAAAGTCTTGGTAAGGTCACACTTGGAATACTGCATTCAGTTTTGGTTGTCACAATGTAAAACTGATGTTGAGATTCTAGAAAGAGTGCAGAGAAGAGCAACAAAGATGAATAGGGGAATGGAAGCTAAAACATATGAAGAATGGTTGCAGGAATGTCTACTATAATGAAAAGAAGGACTGGGGAGACATGACAACAGTGATCCAATATCTCAGGGGCTGCCACAAAGAAGAGGGAGTCAAGCTATTCTCCAAAGCATCTGAGGGCAGGACAAGAAGCAATGGGTGGAAACTAATCAAGGAGAGAAGCAACTTAGAACTAAAAAGAAATTTCCTGATAGTTAGAACAATTAATCAGTGGAACAACTTGCCTCCAGAAGTTGTAAATGCTCCAACACTGGAAGTTTTAAAAAAGATTTTGGATAACTATTTGTCTGAAGTGGTGTAGGGTTTCCTGCCTAAGCAGGGGGTTTGGACTAGAAGATCTATAAGATTCCTTTCAACTCTGTTATTCTATTCTATAAGTGTTGAAAACTGCTATCATGTCAGCCCAGTCTTCCTTTCCCCTAAACTAGATATACCCAATATCTTCTTCATTCTCCATAAGTTTTAGCCTCCAAGCCACTAATCATCAAAAATATCGATAGTATTAATCCCAGTAAATTTTATGCACCGGCAAGGAATTTAGGTGAAATTCATACCTTTTGTTCTCCCCATCTTTTGACAAAGGAGAAACCCTGAAAAAAATACATGAGATAACTTGAAACAAGCTGAGATGTGAGCCCACCAATAACATAATCCACAGGTTGATATGACACATATGGAAAAGCAACAGGTTCAGTCCTCCCTGTAAGTTTGCACTCTAAGAGGGATAAGAGATGCAAGTATAATGATTGCACCATTTTGAAATTCATTTTTCACCCTAGCTGTACCTGTATCCACCCTACAGTGTAATTGGCTTGTTCACAGACTGTCATACGAAGCAGTGTGTTAGTTCTCTGTCATCAGCAAGAAGCATAAGGAATATCTAGAGTTACTAGAGAAATTTGCAGTTTGTTGACCAATTCTTTTGAGAAGGATATTTATTGTAGTCTTCCATTTCTAGCTGTCAGTCATTCAGAAGGCTTTAAGCCACCAGGCAAACATGCTATTATTTTATCACTGGTCTTACACATATAGATGAAGAAAATAAATCACAGTAGTTTTATTAATTACAGAGTAGATAATTGCATCAGCAAGCTCAAGTCAGAATAATGGATTTGCTAGTAAACAAGGTTTTAGGCACTCTTTTTGTATATGAACAAGGAGAGATCTTGCTTCTAAAATGATTAAACACTATCAAGAGAAATAAATCCTCAGAAGGTGAATCAGAAGGTGAATCTTAGTGACTTCAATCTACCTTATATTAACTGGACCCTAAATGAATGTACAACTGAACCCATACATGCAACCTTCTACAATGCTGTAACAATTCTGGGACTGGAACAACTAGTAACCAACAATACTAGGCTCAACAAGTGCCTCGATCTCATCTTCTGCAATAGTTTGAATTCAATTTATGGAATACAAATTAAAGAACACTTTTCCAACAGTGACCACAACATGATTGACTTTTATCTCAACATACGTCCACATAAAAATCATCACAACAACAAAATCCCCAATTATAACTTCAAAAAATGCAACTATGATCCTATAATCAATGATCTCTCTTCCCCTGATTGGCAATTTCTATTCACTGGAGGCAATACTGTTGAAGACCATTACAACATATCTTACTAGAAATCAAAAGAGTCATCAAACTACATGTACAAATAACAACTCCAAAACCCAGAAAAAACAGATTACCCATAACCATAAGGAAGCTTCAATCCAAAAAGAGACCACTTTGGCAAAAAAACAAATCTGGTCATGTTGCCAACTTTAAAAGCCGATACAAAAATCTATGCCACCAGATAAAAACTGAATGCACTAATTATCACATTAAACAAGGGGAAAACCTTCCTCACACAAATTCCACCCATGCTTTCTACAATTTTGTAAACAACAAACTAAAAGACTCAAGGTCCATCCCACCCCTGAAAGGACCTAATGGCAAAGACTGCAATGATGACACCATCAAAGCAAACCTCTTTAACACATTCTTTGGCTCAGTATTTGTAAACAGCAATGGATCAAGCCCAATACTTCCTAGTCGAACCACAGACAACTACAACAATCTAATACATATCGATTTTACAGAAGACATTGTTGAAAAAGCACTGCACAATCTAAAACCATTCCTATCTATTGTACCGGACAGAATATGTGCTTACTTCTTAAAAAAGCTGTCCACTGCCATAGCTGATCCTATAAGCATAATCTTTGAAAAATCTTTCAGGACCAGCTCCTTGCCAAAACTATAGTCACAAGCCACAGTCATCCCCATCTTCAAAAAAAAAAAAAAGATTCCAGCCTAGTTGAAAATTACAGACCAATCTCCTTATGCTGCATCACCTGTAAAGTCATGGAATCAATTATTATCCAATTCATTATCATCCATTTAGAGACAAACAACCTACTCTCTAATAAACTATTTGGTTTCAGAAAAAACTATCCTGTAATCTGCAACTCTTACGCTGCAGAAACATATGGACTAGACAACTCGATCAGGGCAAAGCAATAGATGCAATCTTCATAGACTTCTGTAAAGCCTTTGATTCAGTAGTACATGACAAACTACTACTAAAACTAAAATTGTATGGTATTTCTGGACAACTACATAACTGGATAGAAGCATTCCCCTCAAACAGACAACAAATTGTCAAAATTGGGAGCATCCTATCAAATTCTGTACCTGTCAACAGTGGTGTCCCCCAAGGCAGTGTTCTGGGACCAACTCTCTTCATACTCTACATAAATGACCTCTGTGATAATATGAAGAGCAACTGCATTCTCTTTGCTGATGAGGTAAAGCTATTCAACACCACAGACAATACTACTACCCTCCAAAAAGACCTTGACTATGTATCAGAATGGTTAATCAAATGGCAACTTTAAATCTCAACAAATAAATGCTCTGTCTTACATAGTAGAAAAAAAACAGAAAATAAAATACAACCTAAATAGTCAAGACCTTGTTGAGGATCCAAACTCTGTCAAGGACCTTGGAGTACTCATCTCTAATGATCTAACTGCTAGAGTCCACTGTAACTACATAGCCAAAAAGGCATTAAGAGTTGTTAATCTAGCTGCTTCTCTGGTAATATCACACTACTAACTAGCGCATACAAAACATTTGCTAAATCTATACTTGAATACAGCTCATCAGTCTGGAACCCATACCATGTATCTGATATTAATACAACTGAGAAAGTCAAGAAATATTTGACAAGAAGAGTTCTCTGCTCCCCTACTTATTGTAGAATACCTTATGCCACCAGACTTGAAATTCTAGACCTAGAAAACCTAGAACTATGCCGCCTTCTGTCCGATCTAAATATAGTATATAAAATCATACATTGCAATGTCCTACCTGCAAATGAATACTTCAGCTTCAACCCTAAAAATACAAGAGCACACAATGGATACAAACTCAAGGTAAACTGCACCAAACTTGATTGCAGGAAATACGACTTCATCAGTGGAGTGGTCAATGTCTGGAATACTCTACCTGACTCTGTGGATTCTTCCCTAAAACCCAAAAACTTTAACCTTAGACTGTCTATTATTGACCTCATCCTTTTCCTAAGAAGTCTTTAGGGGGCATGCATAAGCGCACCAATGTGCCTACCATCCCTGTCCTATTGCTTCTTTTTACTTTTCTTATATGTATCCATTTCATGTATTCATAACTATGTTTATACTTATACCTACTATCTTGTAAGCAATTGACAAATCAAATCAAATAAATACATAAAATCTCTTTCACACAGGATCCCGATAAATTTGCTGACCTGAAGATAATTTTTAGGAGTAGAGCATCTCTTGCTTTGTACTGGTTCCCTTGTTGCAAAAACTAAAAGGTAGGGAGAAGCAGCTGGAATGGAAATAACAAAATCTAAAAAGATTTTGATATTTTGTAACTAACAAAAACTACAAAAGAAATAACACAATCTACAAAAGATTGTGCAGCAGCAAACAGAGGAAATAAGTTTGTTCCATCCATGGGAGGTAGTTGTGCCAGTTGTGGGAAATGTTTGGCTCCTAGGAACACAAGTTGAGAGGAAAACTGGGAGGAGAAATGTAGCTAGAAAATTTTGAGGAAACATGAAATAATATTTTTACCTAAGATAGCTGGTATGGCAAAGAAAGAACTTCAAAACTAGAAGCAACTAAAAATGAATACTACTGTCAAAATAAGAAATCAGGCCCTGCAGAGCATAAGAGGTGTACAAAAAAGGCTCATCTATCATCATTGGTTACATATCTCTTTACAATTGAATGAAATTCTAGCAGAATGATGTCTACTCACAAATCTCTGCTTTCTGGATTTTTTTGTAGAGTCTAGAACGCATTCCGTCAAAGCAATTGTTGACTTTGTGCTCACATTCCAACTGAGGTTTAGGGATAGGCTTCTTTGCTTGATCCTCATGATGTCATGATAATAATTGCAACAAAGATATTGCACGTTATCTATATGTATATTACTGAAAATATTACAGTATCTAAGCATTCTATTTGCCTGTTCTCTTAACAGTTTAATAATTCCGTGTTTTATGCATAGGTAAGTGCAATATAACATGTGTTTGGAACAAGCCCCTCAAAAATATTCGGGGCATCAATGTCATAACATCATAATGTATTGTGAGGAACCTTTTCTGCCCATTGTTTTACAGACAAAATGGCTGTCTGCTGTTGTACCTGGGAGAGACTGGAAATTCTGCAGGCCTTGGGCTTTTCTGTAGCAGAAGAGTCAAGATAGATGAGAGTTTCCGTGACAGAACATACTGATTTTGGAAGATGATACAAATTTTCAATTTTGTAGCTTAAGTTCAGGGAACTAATGGAGAGACGAAAATAGTTAAGCAAACCCGTATAGAGAAAAAAATATTAAACTTTCAGAAATTGTCTCAGGAGCAACCTTCCAGTCAGGAATATATACCCCTTCCTTTAATACACGCACACCTACATGCATTAAAAATACTTTTACACAGAGCGAGGGAGACACAGACTGACAGACACCCAGATAGAACAGAACAGGTATCAGATAAGAGAAGCAACAAGAAGGGTGTATGAACAAGAGGTAGATAAGTCCTACTCCACCAATCAGTGTACGATAGAGGAGGTACCATACATATAACACATGGAAAGAAGGGGTCATCCATAAGTCATTACTCAAAATATTAATGGAACATCATAACTTCTACTCCCATTGCCCACTATATTTTACTCTTAAAACAATCCAAATAAAATGTTTAGTTGAAATTTCATCTCTTCTGAATTGGCTTGATGGAGTTGCTTTAAGGGTGATACCTTCCTTGTTGATGAAGATTGGAGCTTGATTCCAAGCATTAAGAAAAGTCAAGTCAGCATGGACAAGATATAGAGATGAATGTCCCAGCAAAGATTCTATGTTGTACCATCAATGTATATCTCAGTTCACATGCACTTAAAGAAAAATATATCTCATTTAGTCACGCCAATATATGAAAATGGAAAGGAGATTTCCGAGCATGTTAGAAGGCCAAGGGTATTTTAAATAGTAAAACCTATGCAAGGAATTTAAAGGAATATCCTTACCTGTTCATTGTCATATTTTCTGATGAAGGAGTCAACTTGAAATTTTGCAAGGGATAGATTTGAATAACCTGAGATGTGATCCCACCAATGACATAATCCCCGGGCTGAAAGGACTCATGTGGAAAAGAAACAAGCTCAATCCCACCCATTACTTTGCATGCCATGTGAGACAATGTGAATAGAAATAGCATGTGGTGCACAATTCGAACATTCCTTCCTCTCTTTAGATACATTTCTGGAATCCTATGGTATATATTGTGTTCTTGAAAGGCTTCCACAGAAGTTTTTAGGTGAAAGATGGATGCTGCTCTACCAGAAGGTGCAAAAGTCCCTTCTCTATGAAGTGGGTTGGATTAGATGAAATGTAACTTTCCCTCCAACTCTGCTATTCTTTTAAGTAGAGATCATCAACAGGAAACAATCTTCTTGTCTGTCTCTCATCAGCAGGGAGCACAATGCAGGAGACATTGTAAAAGAGGCAGTTATGGAAACCAGGAAAGGGAATAGGAGGCTCATTAACCTATCTGAGTAGTACCTTTGCTCCAGTGTTCAATATTAACACTAAACGGTTTTTTTAAATCACCCTGCACATGCAGTCATTCTTTTATCATGGTCTTTAAAAGCCATCAGAACATTGCCAAGAAAAATAAATGATTCAGTAATTGAAGGAAAGATAACTGCATCAACCAAGGTCAAGTGAGAGTAATGGCTTTGCTTGTAAACAAATATTCCTTTATTCCCACCCATATTCCCTTAGTCCTACCTATATTCCCTTTCCAGGTTGAACTAAAAATATTGTTTCCTCTAAATATAATCTTGTCTCCATAGAATAGTATAACTTAAAAAAAGTCATATTAAATAAAAGTTTTTTTTATTTTCATCACAACAAAAACAAACATAAAACCTTCTTTATGTTCCACAGTGTGTCAGTTGTGTAAATATTTCTTTGTGCACAAAATAATATCATACATATTAAGTCCAATAATATATTTCAGGTTCATTTTCATACTCTATCTAACTCATCTATTTATCAGTAACAATATGTTATACTATACTATACTATACTATACTATACTATACTATACTATACTATACTATACTATAAACTATACTTATATAATTCAATTCTTTACTCTTCTATCCAACCATTCATAAAATAGATTCCCAATTTTATAATAGTCTTTTTCTTCTTGTTCTCTAATTGCCATTGTTAATCTACTCATTTCTGCACATTCCATTATTTCCTTAATTATTTCCTCTTCTGTCAGAATTTTTTTTTTGTAAATTTTATTTGGGTTTTCACAAAGAGAAAAAAAATACAAATAAAACATCTTTTTTGAAA
>NW_020769621.1:43689-58277 GCF_900518735.1 Pseudonaja textilis
TGGATAGCATAGATGACAACTTCTTCACTTTTCTTCCAGATATGGATCATTGTTTTGAATGTTCTCAAGACTATTATCCAAATAAAGAAAAGAAAGAATGTCTCCATAAATTGCTGGTCTTTCTAACTTTTGAAGATACTTTAGGAATTGGTTTGGCCTCGATTGCTCTTTGTTTCTTTTTTGTGACATCTTGGGTACTTGGAACATTTGTTAAGCAGAGGGATACTCCCATTGTCAAAGCCAACAACCAGTCCCTCAGCTACACTCTACTTGTCTCTCTTCTGCTCTGTTTTCTCTCCACTTTGTTGTTCCTCAGTCAACCTGGCAAAGTGACCTGCCTTCTCCGACAACCAACTTTTAGCATCACCTTCTCAGTGGCCATTTCTAGTGTATTGGCCAAAACCATCACTGTGGTTGTGGCTTTCATGGCCACTAAACCAGGATCTCAGATGAGGAGATGGGTGGGGAAAAGATTGGCTTTTTCTATTGTCCTTTCCTGCTCTGTCTTCCAAGTCTGTATTTGTATAATTTGGTTGTCAACATCTCCCCCATTCCCTGAGTTGGACATGCACTCAGAGCTCCAAGAAATGATTTTACAGTGCAATGAGGGCTCAGCTTTCTTCTTCTACTGTGTCTTGGGTGACATAGGTATCTTGGCCATTGCCAGCTTTATTGTGGCTTTCCTTGCCCGTAAATTACCTGACAGCTTTAATGAAGCCAAGTTCATCACCTTCAGCATGTTGGCCTTTTGCAGTGTGTGGATCTCCTTCTTTCCAGCCTATCTGAGCACAAAAGGAAAAGCCATGGTAGCTGTGGAGGTCTTCTCCATTTTGGCTTCCAGTGCTACATTACTGGGATGCATATTCCTGCCAAAGTGCTACATCATGGTTTTTTGCCCTGACCTTAACCTCAAGAAACAACTCATAAAAAGAAATTAGTACCATGTGGTTTTGACAAAAGGTTGACAAAAATAAAAAATAAATGATACATTTGCTCTTTACAGGAATCATGTAGTTTTCATTTTAAGACATATGGTTTATTTTAGTTATGGTTCATCACACAGGTTAAGTGTTCAGAGTCAATTTGGCAGATTTTTTTTTCACACATCAAATTCTTTCCAGAGACCTGGAATAATTTTTACTGGTATTTATAGAGTGTAAGCTGTTCTAAATAATGCTGTCTTATGCAATTGACTAGTGGTGAATTTGTCAATGCTGATGTTGTTCACGTGAAACTTCAGATGTTTTCGGATTACAACCAAAGTGCCTATTACTATTGATATTATTTATTTTGCCCTGGTCATTTTGTTTTAAGAATCCTGTAATCCCTTGCATTGGGTAGAGTTGGGAATTTACTGGCTGGATGCCCTTCCTTCTGTCTCTACAGAGCTCATAGCAGATATTTTCCCTATGCTACTAGAAAAATATATATATGTCTCTACCTAGGATCAAACTCACACCTTTATTTATTTTGATGCTAGAACATCACATCTAGGCCGCCATGCCTAATGGTGGCTAATAAGATTAATTCCCTGGTCAGTGGTGAATCTACAAGACTAATGCTTGTAGTCACACAGGAGCTGAATACATTTTGTGGCCTGAAGCCAAATTTAAAGGACTAGAACCTCTTGTGGTTTTTCCTTGTCCCAACAACAAAAATTTTGGGAGAAGCAATTACAATGCAATGAGCAAAATTTGGGCTCTTAACAATGTCTGCAGCATGAAGGAAAATGTGGGATCATTAGGTGAGATGATGAGAGAGTTGATGTCTTTTTTTAAAAAATAATTGGCTGCTACAAGCTGCCATCCAACATCATCTGCAAATACACTGTGAGAAAATCACAACCATTGGAGAAATTTGGAGATAATTGTAGAAGAATGATGGCAGAGGTATGATAATCACTTCCTTACTTTCTCATAAAATATATGATCTGATGGTGTACTGAAACTTACAGAGCATCCCCTAGTATTTGTTAATTGTCATCTGTGGTTGGAAATTTGAACTGGGTTGAAAACACAGCTATTTAAAAAGAAATAATTATGTTGAAATGGCTCACTATATTTTGTTAAAGCAGAAGCTGAAGATTAGGGAGGCACTGCTGCCATATTGGAGACAGAAAGTTAGAAGGCAGTATGAGTCCAAAATTTTTTTTGCCAGGTTATTCTCTAATATAGAACATCATGAAAAAAGTGGATAAATACTCATATAAATTAAAGTCTCCAGAAGTAGGGATTAAAACCTCCAAGAAAAGAATGTATAACTTTTTACTGAATAAATTTGAAGAACTAGGGAAAAGTAAAAAAAAAATCTTCAAAATATCTTCCCAATTCTACTTCTTCAAATATTTTTAAAACTGGTTAACCATCATTCACTTATTAGGTGACCCAAAAGAAAGAAAGATGTTGATCAGCTATGGAAAGAAAAAATGCCAGCTTGCCAATGTTTCAAATATAATTATATACCTTACAAATAGCTGAAATCACTCTACTATCCATTTAGGCAAAACAATCAAAGGTTGTCAGCAGAAGGGAATAGGAATTGAGAAACAACCTATACAATTACTTCTAGAGCCACCTGAGGGCACAAAGGGGTTGCTCCATGAGGTTAATTTCCACAGATTCTCTTCCTCCTGTTTTATCTGGCAGAACTTCTCTTTGACTGAGAGAGCCAGACATTTTCTCCATAACAATAGAATGAAGATGTTGTCCGTTGGGGTAAATCCATGTTAGGAGAATGAACGCATACAGGGAAACGTATTTGAGAGTAGTGAAGAATAATATACACACAGCACACAGATACACTGTACAGTTAATGCAGGTTTTTACTTCCAATAAACATTTAAGCAAAGTCCAAGATAAGCAATCCAAAGTCATTCAAAGGTAAATCAGTCCATTTTTCAAACCAGGGATAATCCAAATATCAAAGTCCAGTGTCAAAAAATAGTTCAGTATCAGACTTACATTAATCCAGTAATATCAGTCAATTAGAAGAAATGGAGAAACGGCAATACTTTCCAACAGAAGGAAACAGAGATACTCACTCAGACACACTCTCTTCTGAGACTAAGACTAAGACAAACCAGGTTTCTGGCTCCATCTTATGGCTGTTTGAGAAACCACACCTAATTACAGTTTTTAGCATGCTCTTAAAGGGACAGTATTAAAATGTCTATCCTGGTTTATATATTTCTAGCCCAAATAGCCAGTAAGTGACTCATATTCCTAACATTCTCCCCTTTTGGGTAAGATAATATATACAACCTTACATTCTAAGTCCATAATCTTCACAGCATGCCTTATGCTTTATAGAGCCTTGGGCCTTTGTAAAATGATCTGCTATATTGTTTTCTGACATACAGTATTCCAGCTTAATCATCTTACTTTGCACACATTGTCTCACATTTAAGTATCTTAAATCTGTGTGTTTCGTTCTTGTTTTAACAGCAATATTTGAAACCATCTGTATTGGTGATTGGTTATCTTTGTAAATAACAATAGGATCTGTTACATTAATTCCCATATCAATTAATAGTTGCTTATACAAAACTAAATCTGTACATAGTAAAGACAAACATGAGAATTCAGCCACCATTGTTGACAAACTTAGATGTTTCTGTCTAATAGATCTCCATCCAATCAATGCTTTTCCCAATAATACAGCAGTACCCGATGTAGATTTTCATGTATTTATGTCTGTAGCAAAACTTGCATCAGCATATGCAGTCAAATTCAGTTCATCTTTAGGCTCCAAATACAATGCATAGTGCATTGTTTGTTTTAGATATCTTAACACATGTTTAGCAGCTTGCCAGTGCCTTTGAGTGAGCTCAGCGTTAAATCTCGCTAATTGATTAACATAGTATGCAATATCTGGCCTTGACCAATTACTGAGATAAGATAAACTACCAATCAAGGACTGATAAATGTTGTTATCAAAAACAGGACTTTGAACATCACTATGGCTAAACTCCTGGCTCATCGGTGTTTTAGCCAGTTTACAAAGTTCCATTTTAAAACTTTTTAGTAATTGGTTAATTTTATCTGTCTGTTTACCTGTTCTGTGATATTCTATCTATCTCTAAACCAAGATACTGTTTGATTTCTCCTAACTGTTTTATCTTAAATTTCTTTTCCAATAGTGAAATTATCTCAGTAGCTTCCTGTTCAGTTTTGGTGATTAATGCTATGTCATCAGTAAATAATAACAATAATGACATTACACCATTACTTTCTCTTTTAAACAAACATGGATCAGCCATGCCAGCTACAAAGCCTATTTTAGTCAATTCTTTAACTATACATTGGTTCCACTCATATCCTGATTGTTTCAAACCATACTCTTTTTCAATTTCCAGCAATTGTTATTATCAGTATTATCATTTTTGAGACCTAAAGTTTTCTTTAAATATATAGTGTGTTGCAACAGTGCATGCAGATATGCTGTCTCTACATCCAAATGATTTACAATGTATTTCTCCTTAGCTGCCCACACTAATGCTGCCCTTAATGTAGTAGCCTTCAAACTAGGTGCAAACACCTCATTATAGTCATTTGCTGTGTGATTGAACCCTTGTGCTACTAACTTGGCTTTATGGTTAACAGTCCCATATACACCTGTCTTTAGTTTATATATCCATTTACATCCTATGGCATATTTACCTGGTGGTAACTTAACATTTTCGTATACCTCCAGTCTTTTTAATGATTCCAGTTCCTTATCCATTGCTTTCTGCCAAGCAGCCTGATCTTTAGCAGGATACAGTTTTAGTTCACTATAATTACTTGGAACTGTATTCACTTGGCATACAACACTAGCCTGATATCTATCAGGTGGTCGTGTGACTCAGATTGAACATCTTGGTAATACAGGGCTTACTGGTGGACTTTCCTCTGCCACGTGCTCCTGTTCTTCTATTTCTTCCTGTGCCTGTTCTACTACTTCCTCCTGTTCTTCTTTAATGGCTATTTGTTGTTTACTGATATCATCTTTAGGGACTATTTGGGTGTCAATAATAATATCATTGCTGGATTCCTGTTCCAGTTTATCCCATCCAATGTGCTCAAGAAATTTTACATTAGCACTGCAATAAACATGAGCTGTGCCTCGATCTGAGAATTTAAATGATCTATGGTTGGCCTCATAACCCACAAAAAATAACTTATTAGCTCTATGTTGCCCTTTTAAGTCTTACTTGTGAGGGAATATGCACCCATGCTAGAGCTCCAAATGTGTGTAGGTAACTTAAATTTGGTTTTCTACCATGCCAACGAGTGAATGGCAATTCTCCAGTTGTTGTGTAAACTACATTGTTTAATACATGGTTACTACACATTATGGCTTCACCCCACAGTGTTTCAGGTAAACCTGAATCAGATAACATAGTGCAAGCCATGGCTTGTAATGTTTGCCCTCTTCATTCTGTAAATGAGTTATGCTGTGGTCTGTAAGGTGCAGAACGTTTATGCTCAACACCAGCCAATTTCAACATAGTTTGGAATCTTTTGTTAACAAATTCAGTCCCATTATCAGTTACTAAAGTAATTACTTTACTTTTCATTTTTCTCTCAGCAAACCTTAGCCAGTTAAAGAAATGTTGGGATGTTTCTGTTTTGTTTTTCATAAGATAGCAGAAACCATATTGTGAGTAATGGTCCATAATACTCAAAATATAGCAGGCACCTCCTAAACTTGGTTTCTTAGGACCAGTTATGTCAGCAAACACAACCTCTAAAGGTTCTTTGGTCTTAAAACCATTTAGTCTGTTTGCTGGAGTGACCTTACTCTTTTCTTGACTACAAGCATTACAGTGTAAATACTTGCTACAGGGTTTCAATTTTACTCCCTCTGCCAATTTAACAGTTTGTTTGAGCATTTTGAAATTAACGTGCCCTAGACATCTACGTAGTAAATGTATACAGTCATCATGTGGCTTAACATTGTTATAAACTGAGTTAGCCATTTTCAGCTGATCATCATGTATTACATATAAATCATTTTTTAAAGTAGCAGTAACACTTTTACCCTCTTTCTCTATTATACAGTTGTCTCCCCTAAAGGTTACTACATAACCAAGATTAATTAAAGCCCTTACTGATAACAAATTAAATTTCAGTTTAGGTACATATAACATAGTTAAATGTTCGTTTATACAAGAACAATGTGCAGTACCTTCACCTGATGCTTTAATCTTCCATCCATTTGCCAATGATACATGTTTTGTACTCGTGGACATCTTTACAAACCTGTTTCTATCCTTAGTAATGCATTGTGATGCTCCACTATCAACAACCCACAAATCATGGTTTACAGTTGAGTTGCTAGACATAGCTAAACTAACATTCTTTTTGGCCTTCTGGCATTTGCCAGTATTTTGTTGTTTTCCCTTCTTATAGAATTTAGCTATATGTCCTCTAGCCCCACAAGAAAAACATTTTCTAACAGTATAGGCAGTTGAAGTCAAATCCTCTTCTTGTGGTTGTTCCTTCTTCAGTTGGTCCCTATCAAGCCGTCTTCTTGCTTCTTCTAACAATCTTCCAGTTATATCAGTCAATGTCAGTTCATCTCTGGTCAGGACTTCCAGTGAAGATACATAATCATCATAACTTTCATCTAATGAGGAAAGAATGATATAAACTTGATGCAGCTCTGAAAATATTAGTTCTTTTTCATGTAGCTCTTGAAAAGTTCTTTTCATGAAATTCAAATGAGCTAACATATCTCCACCTTTCAGAAGACATGCTCTAAACAGTTAACGTGTAAGATGTATATGTGCACCTACACTGTCATGAACATAAATCCTCTTCAAATTCTCCCAACACCTAGTAGCAGACTCTTCTCCACGAATATGGACTAGCTGCTGGTCACTCAGTGTTAGTCCAATTATACAAAGAGCTCGTTCATTGTTTTGTATAAAGTCAGCAATCTTCTTGTCATCATCCTCATTTTCTGGATTCCAAGCATTTACATCTGGTGGGTCTTGAACTACATTCCATAAACAATTGAATATTTGAAGCTTGGCTTTGAAATTTGTGGAGAAGCCATAATAAGAGCCTTGGACAATTAAATAAAATGCAGTGTGCTCTTTTTTATTTTTTCTTAGCTGTCTTATCCCTCCTCTTCAATCCCATAGTATTTTGTAATAATTTTATATTTATTTTGAATTCATTTATTTATTTTTCTTTGTAAAGGGAAAGCCTCAGAATATCTTTTTCTTATTGAGATTTTTGCCTTTTCCATTTCATTTTTGATCCATTTTAATGGCTATTTTTTATTTTTGAGATTTTCCAATTGGATTAAGGTGTGAAGAACCTGAAGAATTCTTTTTTTTTCTATTTTTTAATTTATTCTTTTTCTCTTCATTTTTAATTTTTATTTTGAATCATATTGACTATCTCACAATAGGATTATATTCAACAAATGATGGTGAAATATGATGAGAGACTCCAAAAAATTGAAGGGAAAGATAAGCAAAGAGATGAGACAATTGGAAATATTGATAGCAGATTAACTATGGTTGAACAAGACAAAAGTGGGATGTTGAAGTGGGAGATGGACAGGTCAGAATTCTATCTCAGACTTCAAAATATAGAGGAAGAAAAAGGACAAAATTTGGCTGCAGTAATGATAGAAATCCTGGCTGGAGCTCTGGGAATAACAGAATAAAAGATGATGGACGGAGTAGATGAGATATACTGAGTTTTCACAAGATATGCGATGAGGAACAATCTACCAAGAGAGGTTCACGTCAGATTTACAAAAAAAACTATCAAAACACAAATACTACAAGTGGCAAGAGAGAAGACATTGAAATATAAGGACAAGAAGGTTGTGGTTTTAAAACAAGTACCCAGAAAAGTGAGAGAGATGAGAAGAGAATATCGATTCCTGACTAAAATGTTATTGAAAAAAGAGGTGAATTATAGATGGCTGATTCCAGAAGGATTAATGTTTACATGGCAAGAACAGAGACACAGAATTGACTCAATTGAGAAAGCAGAAATATTCTACAATGAATTTTTCAAAAAAAGAGAAATAGAGACAGAGATCATCTCAACTGAATTTCAAGAGGACCAAATGGGGATGGGAAAAGAAGAAGGTGCAGTAGGTGGACAAGTGGAGACCAAAGAACAACGTGAAGTAAGATCTACGAGAGCTGCTAGATCTAAATACAAATCATAGTCATGGAGGAAAAAAACTGATTTCTATGAATATAAATACTCACCCACCCAAAGAAGAAAAACCTTTCACAAATTAGATAAGTTAAAATTTGATATAATTTGCTTACAAGAAGTACATATTAAAAAACAACATGAACAATTACTGGCATGACCAAAATTAGGGAAAATATTTACTTCTCTGACCCACTGTAAGAAAAGAGGAGTGGTTTTATATATTAAAGAAACTATCCCAGCAAAACTGATTCATACTGATGAAGAGGGAAGAGTATTAATGGTTGAAATAGTGGATAATAATACAAAAACACTCCTGGTTACATTCCATAAACCTTCTTTACGCAGAAGTAGACTGCACTTCAAAAACCAGGAAACATAGTTTGTTCCATCCAACCAGGTTATCAGTGATAGACTTGTTGAAGTGACTTGTGCCATCTTTACCAGGATAGTAAACCACAATTAAACAGTAAACAGCTGTCTGTATACAGTACTGTGTGTTATGTCCTTGGAACTCTAGGAGTTCTCACTCAGGTCCATTCACTTTGCGGGGGCGTTTTTTCCCCCTCACTCATTGGTTGGTTCTCCCCAGCAGCCAGCTATAAAAGCAGGCTGCGGGGTCCAACCAGTTGCTGATCGCTGCGAGCCAGTTCCAGGCTTGGCAAGCACGGTCAGTCCTTTATTGCTATAATAAAGTATTGTTGCACTCATGCTCTGGTTCAGCCTCTCATTTCCCAAACTTAACACTGGCGACGAGGATGGGATGGCTACCAGAAGCACCATGCAACCGCTGAGTCACTAGCCGCTGATCCGCAGCCAGAGAGAGCGATCGGCCGGCGATAAGAGCAACGCTGATCCGCAGCCAGAGAGAGCGGTCAGCAAGCAACGAGAGCGAACGCTGATCCGCCGACAGAGAAAGCGGTCAGCAAGCAACGAGAAGCGAACGCTGATCCGCAGCCAGAGAAAGCGGTCAGCCGAACGATAGTAAGAAGCGTCTGTAGCCGCTTGTTAGCCCAGCTACAGGAAAAGTGAAGCGCTGCGAGCCGCAGCCGCTCGTTGTTTAAGGCGCAAAATTCAAACGGCTGTCATTTGAATTTCAAACCAAAAAGGTACAGCGAGGTGCTGTAAGTCAAGTCACTGACGCCCACGAAGGCGCGAATTTCAAAACGCTGCCAACGGCTGACAGCCTAACCTCGTGCTTTGCCCAGAGAGAGAGAGAGGATTTTGACAAAGCCTCCTCAGAGCTGAAATCACTTGCCTGCCACAGGCACTAGAAACTTTGCTGCTGCCCCAGAGAGATTTTTTCCACAGATTGTACAACCGATCTTATCACTATGAATTCCAATCCAGTCTTCCCAGCGTTCAAACCGGATGAGGAGAAGTGGGAATCATACAAGAACCGCTTTAACCATTACATCGACGCAATTGGGCTGGCTGATGCTGGGGAGCACCGGAAAAAATCATATTTCCTGATCTACTGTGGAGCCATCGTCTTTGACACTGCCACAGCTCTCGTGGCTCCACCTGAGTTAAAAAACGTTCCATGGTCTGAACTGTTAGAAATCCTTACTAACCACTATTCTCCCAGACCTTCACAGATTGCCAGGCGATTCACCTTCCGTATGAGGAAGCAGTCAGACAAAGAGACCATCAACCAGTACATGGCAGCCCTCAGGACAGCAGCACTCCATTGTGGGTTTGGAACCTACCTGGAGGACATGCTCCTCGATCAACTAGTCTGCGGGGTCAAGGATCTACACCTCCAAAGGCGCCTACTCGCTAAGAAGGACCTCAACCTCGCACAAGCCGTCGAGGAGGCCCTGGCAGCAGAACTGGCAGCACACTCAGCCACCGAAATCCATGGCCCAACTCCCAAGCTAACGACAGTTCCAGTCCACTCCGAGGAGGTAGTAGCAGAGGAAGCCCTTAGTGATGAAAACGACATCCACCGCCTCACCAACGCCAGGCATCCGCAGGTAGGAGCCAAGCAAGAAAACACCGGTCCACCCAAGCACATCACCCTGTGCCTAGCCTGTGGTGGGTCTCATCCGAGGGCCACCTGCAAATTCAAAGGAGCCACCTGCAACACCTGCCACAAAAGGGGACACATCGCGAGAGTCTGCCAAGCCTCTCAAAACTCAGCACAAAGGCACACCCCCTTCTCACACTCTGGACCTCAGAGGCAAGTATTGAACTGTCGCACTCACCACCATGCCAAACACACTTGCCATACCATTAGTAAAATCTCTCTCTCCATTTTGTTAGAAGGTAAACCGTGCCGCATGGAGGTTGACACAGGGTCAGCGCTCTCAATTATCTCGTGGAGCACCCTCAAGAGGCTACAGCCCAGCCTATCAACAAGCCGGCTCCAGAAGTGCCAGTTTAGCCTGAAGGACTACCAGGGGAAGGTCATTCCTGTAATCGGCAGAGGCAAGTTCCTTGTCAATTTTAAAGCTTTCAAAGGTCACCTACCTCTAGTGGTAGTTAACGGCAATCTCCCCACATTATTGGGGCTCGATTGGTTTCCCCATCTCGGCCTAGGGCTAACAGGAGTCCATGCTGTCTCAACCTCTGACACTGACTCCTTATTCGCTGATTACTCAGATGTATTCAGCGATGAGCTGGGGTGTTACAACGGTACCCCTATCTCATTCACAGTCGACCCCCAGGCAGTCCCAATCAGGCTAAAACCGCGTAGAGTCCCATTCGCTATTCGGCCAAAACTAGATGCAGAATTGGATAAACTATTAAAACAAGGGCTCATTGAGCCAACAGATTTCGCCAAATGGGAGATGCCCATTGTCACACCCCTCAAAAAAGACGGTAGCCTGAGAATTTGCTCGGACTACAAGACCACAATTAATAAGTTTTTACAAGTTAGCGCTTACCCAGTGCCCGTCATTCAGCATTTATTGCACACTTTTGAACCTGGCAGCATTTTTGCCAAATTGGACATGTCTCAAGCGTATCAACAGTTCCCTGTTGACAGCCAAACAGCGGAACTCCAGACCATCATCACCCACAGGGGTGCTTACCGGTGCAAGCGACTCCAATTTGGCGTAAGTGTTGCCCCTGGCATTTTTCAATCCCTCATGGAGCGGATTTTGCAGGGCCTCCCTGGTGTAGTACCCTACTTCGACGACATCTTAGTCTCGGCCAGGGACAGACCCCAACTCTTCCAGAGAGTTTGAGCAGTGTTAGAGAGGTTCAGACAGCATGGCCTCAAATTAAAAAAAGAAAAATGTGCCATTGCCACTAGACAGGTGGACTTTCTGGGTTATAAAATTGACGCCTCAGGCATTCACCCCCTGGAGTCCAAGGTTAAGGCAATTCACGAGGCACCCACTCCAACCTCCAAAACTGAGCTGCAGGCCTTCTTGGGGCTATTGAACTTTTACGCGTCCTTCCTGCCCCATAAAGCATCAGTGGCAGAACCCCTACACAGACTGTTGGATAAAAAATCACCTTGGCACTGGGGTCACAAAGAAGACTCTGCTTTTCGCACCGTCAAATCACTACTCACGTCAGAGGCGGTACTTATTCAGTTCGACCCCAACCTTCCATTAGTGCTAGCAGCAGATGCATCCCCTTTTGGAATCGGGGCAGTATTAAGTCACAGGCTCCCCAATGGCTCCGAGGCTCCCATTGCTTTTTTCTCCAGGACGCTCTCTGCAACAGAGCGAAATTATAGCCAGATCGATAAGGAAGCTCTAGCAGCTGTTGCAGCAGTGAAGAAATTTCACGAATTTCTCTTTGGCCATTTTTTCGAGCTGGTCACGGATCACAAGCCTCTCCTGGGTCTACTAGCTGGGGACAAACAGACCCCTCAAGTCCTTTCTCCTAGAATGACGAGATGGACCCTTTTCCTAGCGGCCTACTCGTATAGACTCATACACCGCCCAGGTAAAACATTGTCCCACGCTGACGCTCTCAGCCGCTGCCCCTTGCCGGCTCCAGCTGAAGACCCTGCTCCAGTCCACGCTATTTTTGAGGTCACCCAATTGGACCTCCCCATCACTGCCCTTGACATTGCTGCTAAAACCAAGGCAGACAAAACACTCGCCCAGGTACTGGACTGGGTGAGGAGGGGGTGGCTGGGTGGTGATGTTGAAAACAAATTTACACCTTTCAAGACCCGCCTGCAGGAATTATCCAGTTTGCAGGGCTGTCTGCTGTGGGGCACTCGAGTGGTCATCCCGACCTCACTGCGTACCCGAGTTCTGGAGGCGTTGCATGAGGGGCACCCTGGCATCGTCAGAATGAAGGCATTAGCACGCAGCTACGTATGGTGGCCGGGCCTCGACGAGGACATCATCAGATGGGTAAGCTCCTGCAACCCCTGCCAGGAATCCCGTCCAGCTCCTCCTATTGCCACCCCTACTAAGTGGGAAAGCGCCAGCGCTCCGTGGTCCAGAATTCACATCGACCTAGCCGGCCCATTGCATGGGAAAATGTTCCTAGTGGTCGTGGACTCCTACTCTAAATGGATTGACGTGGCACAGCTATCCACGACCACCACACTCGCAATTACCAAGGTATTAACTCGCCTGTTTGTAACACACGGGCTGCCTGACTCCATTGTTTCCGACAATGGCCCACAGTTCGCATCAGCCGAGTTCAGCCGTTTCGCTGCCAACCTGGGCATCCGCCACATTTTCACGGCCCCATTTCATCCTGCCAGTAACGGATTGGCTGAAAGAGCTGTCAGGACCACTAAAGAAGCCTTGGCTAGGTTCAGCAAGGATGACTGGCACCACAAACTATCGCATTTCCTGATGAGCCAGCACTCAACTCCGTGTTCAGTCACCAATAAGTCCCCAGCTGAGCTCCTGATGGGCAGGCGCCTGAGGACTGTATTGGACAGACTTCACCCACATTACTGCCCTGACTCTCCCCTCGCTTCCACATCGGGGGTTAGACATTTTATCTTACAGGAACCCGTATTCGCGAGGAACTTCGCTGGAGACCCTCTGTGGATCCCGGGTGAGATCGTGGCCATCACCGGACCCAGGTCATATCGAGTCAGACTGGAGGACGGCCGAGTATGGAGAAGGCACCTGGACCAGCTGCGTAGGCGTCACAGCACCCTCACCAGCAGTGACCCAGAATTGCAGACCGGAGCGAGGCCTCAGCATCAACCCCACATCAGCATCAGTCCCGGTGACCAGCTTATGCCAGCAGCCATTCCGGGGAATCCGAACACGGACAGCGGCATCCAGATGGCTGACCAGGCCGAACCAGTCAACGGGAGCACATCCCCAGTGACCAGCCCTACGAGTCCCGAACCAACCCGATCCGAGGGGCGTGTTAGTGACTCCCTACCGATCCTGCCTTCCCCTACAGACTCTGAACTGACAGACAACCCACCAGAGTTGCGCCGTTCTGGGCGCCAGCATAAACCTCCTGTCTACCTCAAAGACTATGCGTGTTCGCATCTGGGGGGAAGGGGTGTTATGTCCTTGGAACTCTAGGAGTTCTCACTCAGGTCCATTCACTTTGCGGGGGCGTTTTTTCCCCCTCACTCATTGGTAGGTTCTCCCCAGCAGCCAGCTATAAAAGCAGGCTGCGGGGTCCAACCAGTTGCTGATCGCTGCGAGCCAGTTCCAGGCTTGGCAAGCACGGTCAGTCCTTTATTGCTATAATAAAGTATTGTTGCACTCATGCTCTGGTTCAGCCTCTCATTTCCCAAACTTAACACTGTGTATTCACACTAACTCTCAGTTATCTGAGCCTGGTATGGCCTGGGCCCATAACCAGTGTTGAGGTAATTCCCCGTTAGGAGAATGAGCACATACAGGGAAATGTATTTGAGAGTAGTGTTTGAATAATACACATACAGCACACAGATACACTGTACAGTAAACGTAGGTTTTTACTTCCAGAAACATTAAGCAAAGTCTGAAATAAGCAATCCAAAGTCATTCACAGGTAAATCAGTCAGTTTTTCAAACCAGGGATAATCCAAATATCAAAGTCCAGTGTCAAAAAACAGTTCAGTATTAGACTTACATTAAATCCAGTAATATCAGTCAATTAGAAGAAATAGAGCAACGGCAATGCTTTCCAACAGAAGGAAACAGAGATACTCACTCAGACACACTCTCTTCTGAGACTAAGACAAACCAGGTTTTTTGCTCCATCTTATGGCCGTTTGAGAAACCACACCTAATTACAGTTTTTAGCATGCTCTTAAAGAGACAGTATTAAAATGTCTATCCTGGTTTATATATTTCTAACCCAAATAGCTGTTAGGTGACTCTTATTCCTAACATTGTCCATTCTGATGTTCTTAGTTCCCAAAGCCATTACTCTGATCTACCCTGCAAGTCCTACTTCCCCTGTTCCACAAGAGTGGTTCCAGCCTGGAGATCTTGTCATTGGTGGGATGGTGTCTCAAATATATTACAACTTCTGTGAAAT
>NW_020769621.1:58677-113818 GCF_900518735.1 Pseudonaja textilis
CGTACAATCTTTTTCACTCACACATTAAATGTTCACCAAAAGAAGTTTTTTTTTTAAGAATCTTGAGTAAACTGAATGTGTTTTTTTTTTTTTAAAAAAAGGTCTGCATTATGATTCCTCACAAAACATGCAAGCAGTAAATGAATGCTGAATCTGTGCATATTTTGTTTTATGCTAAGCTGAAAGACAATAAAAGTAGTACTTTGGAAAAAAAGTTATTATTCTCTTTCCTGTAATGCATAGAATAGGATAGGATAGGATAGGATAGGATAGGATAGGACAGCACAGCACAGAACAGAAAAAAAAAGAACAGAACAGAATAGATGCTTGACTCCCTCTTCTTTGTGGCAGTGCCTGAGATATTAGAACACTGTTATCATGTCTCCTCCAGTCCTTCTTTTCATTAGACAAGTCATACCTAGTTTCTGTAACCGTTCTTCATATGTTTTAGCCTCCAATCCCCAAATCATCTTTGTTGTTCTTCTCTGCACTCTTTCTAGAGTCTAACATCTTTTTAAACAAACCCATGTTGGCTTTTGATTATTACTTTGTTTGCTTCTAGGTTTTCAGTGATTCGTTGCTTGATTATTTTTTCCAGAATCTTCCCTGGTATTGAGATCAGGCTGTAGGTCTGTAGTCTCCTGGATCCATTTTTCCCCTTTTTGAAGATGGGAACTACATGAGCTCTTTTCCAGTCCCCTGGCAGTTCCTTGGTGCTCCAGGATCTTTCAAAGATATAGTTCAGTGATTCTGAGATCTCGTCTGCCAGTTCTTTCAGAACCTTGAGGTGCAATCCATCCACTTATTTATTGTAAAGCATGGAAATACATGGAAACACTCTATCAAATTACTCTAGTATTTTATTATTTGCAATTCTCATAATCCTACTTTCATCAGAAAAAGAAATGTTTGTTATTCATTTAGAATAACATTTAGAAATGATGCCAAATTTTAACAATGTTTAAAAGTATTAATCAATAGGATTTTTAAAAAAACTTATTGGCAGTGCAGTCACCAAATTTTATCAACACATCCTTGCCTTGGCCTTTGCTGTGAAGAATATCAATGAAGACACCCAGATCTTACCTAACATTACCCTTGGATTCCACATCTATGACAGTTGCTACAAGCCAAGGATGACCTCCTGCACCACTCTGGACTGGCTTTTCAAAACTAAGCAATTTTTTTCCAAACTACAGATGGAGGATTAGATGCTTCTACTTCTTCCTATATTCTAGAAATTATAAATCTCATCAAGATTCCACAGGTAATTTGGGCAGAGCAGTAAGAGATAAATTGGTCTTCTTTTGTAGTGAACATTGGAGATAATTCAGTTTCCATATTTTTTCCTTCATTATCATGAATAATAACTTTGTCTCTCTTTGTTTTTCCTTCAGTTGACCTATGGCTCTCTTTCCCAAGAAGAGTTGCAGGCTACTAAGTTATCTTCACTTTATTACATGGTCCCAAAAGAGGAGGATCAATACAGTGGAGTTATACAGCTTCTTCTTTATTTTGGATGGATGTGTATTGGAGTCTTCACTTTTGATAAGAATAAAGGAGAACATTTCTTGCAGAAACTGAATCTGTTGCTTTCCCAAAATGGGATCTGTTTAGTCTTCACACAAAAGATTCCATAGCAAGCCCCATTTGAAGAATTATCAGAAATTCTTGATCTAGTCTCAATTATTTTAAATAAACTGATAGATCAGAAAGCCAATGTTTTTCTTGTCTATGGTCAATCATCCACAATTCTGTGGTTCAGAAATATTGTATCTTTATTTGATCCTAAAAATAAAGGGAGTGTATCTTTTAGAAAATTTTGGATCCTGATGTTCCCAACTGATTTCATATTCACAGGATTTCAAAGGTTTTGGGATCTCCAATTGTTTCATGGGGCTCTTTCCTTTACAGTGCTCTCAAGAGGAGTTCAAGACTTCAAAGAATTACTTCAAGTCATCAAACCTTCAACCCACAAAGATGGGTTTATTCAAGAGGTTTGGGAGCAATTGTTTGACTGGTCACTTTCAAATAAAGAATCACCATCAATGATCAATGAAATTTGTAGTGGAGAAGAGAATTTGGAGACTCTGCCTGCAGCTGTGTTTGAGTTGCAGATGAGTGGTCAAAGCTACACTATCTACAGTGCAGTTTATGCAGTGGCATATTCTTTGCATGAGGCAATGAGATCAAGAGCCCCCCACAGAGAATTCCAAAGGTTTGAATTTCAAGCTCTGCAGCCTTGGCAGGTGATGTATCCATACTACAACTGTGTTTTCTTTCAAGGAATAGGCATTGTCATCCACAGTATCATATGACTTTTTTTCCATGGCTTCCAGCCACAGATCTATACAGATACCAAAGAAACAATATTATGAATTTAAGAGGTCATTCTGTGTTACAGAATAAAAGGAGATGAAAATAAAATGCTTTTGCAAATTTCAGTCTTGTCAAGACTTATATCATCCTTGTTTCCATAACTAACCATTTTATTTGTATGTAGAATTGTGCTCTCTTTTAAATTTATTCAGCCTCATTCCATGACGAATTCAATGGTGAATCCTCTGAAAGCAATCTTTTTTCTTTCTTTTGCTTGTTTGTTCTCAAATGTGAATGTTTCAGTCTTCTTAATATTTTTTTTTTTTTTGCAATTTACTTAAGTCAGGGCTTATAGACTGCGGAATTAAAATTTATGAAGACTTTTGCTATTATACCTTTATTATTTTCATGAAAGGATATTGGTTTTGAGACTTTTATTTATTTATTTGTTTTCTTGTTTTTGTCGATTGCTTACAAGATAATAGGTATAAGTAAAAACATAGTTACGAATACATGCGTATATATAAGAAAAATAAAAACAAATAAAAGAAACAATAAGACAGGGATGGTAGGCACATTGGTGCGCTTATGCATGTCCCCTACAGACCTCTTAGGAAAGGGGTGAGGTCAATAGTAGACAGTCTAAGGTTAAAGTTTTTGGGGTTTGGGGAAGAAATCACAGAGTCAGGTAGAGTATTTCAGACATTGACCACTCTGTTGCTGAAGTCGTATTTCCTGCAATCAAGTTTGGTGCAGTTTTCCTTGAGTTTATATCCATTGTGTGCTCTTGTATCATTATGGTTAAAGCTGAAGTATTCATTGACATTGAAATGTATGATTTTATATACTATACTTAGATTGGACCGATGGTGGCATAGTTCTCGGTTTTCTAGGCCTAGAATTTCGAGTCTGGTGGCATAAGGTATTCTGCAAAGAGTAGAGGAGTGGAGAACTCTTCTTGTAAAATATTTCTGGACTTTCTCAACTGTGTTAATATCATACATAATGTGGCTTCCAGACTGTTGAGCTGCATTGGAGTATTGGTCTAGCAAATGTTTTGTATGCTCTAGTTAGTAGTGTAATATTACCAGACAAAAAGCTACGTAAGATTAGGTTAACAACTCTTAACACCTTAATGGCTATGTAGTTACAGTGGGCTCTAGCACTTAGATCATTAGAGATGAGTACTCCAAGATACTTGACAGAGTTTGGATCATCAACAAGGTCTTGACTATTCAGCTTGTATTTAATTTTCTGATTTATTTATTTTTGCCAATATGTAGGACAGAGCATTTATTTGTTGAGATTTTCATGAACTGGAATTAAAGGAGCATCCTTCTGTAAAACATTTTCACTTGCCAGTGTAATATTATTTTTTCCCCTTTACATGTGTTCTCCAATTTTACTGAATTCCCAAAATATTTCTTATATGATTAAAAGTTGTATGAGTGTAATGCAGATTTTATATCTATTATTATATAACTTCTTCATCTTTTTTTTTTGAAAACAATTTTATTGGTTTTTTTAAAAACAAACAAAACATAAAAACATCAGCTCTCTTCCATACATATATACAAACAGTGTGTCGGTTGGTTCATCAGTTTTGTGCATTCATTTCGTAGTCTCAATTACGGTTATGTTACATAATAACTCTTATTATCAATCCAAACTTATATGTCCTCATATCATTATTAAAAAATCATTTGACTATAACTTTATTCATTCATAATTTATGAGAGAACTATAAATTAGGTAATTTATTCTATAACAAATCATATAATCATACCAAATCTATCCTAAAAAACACTTTATAGATGTGATGTCAAATAACAAAAGAAAAAGAAAAAACAAAGATATTCCTTATTATCTAACATTCTAAATATTCTATTATTGTATTTTATCATCCAACCATTGATAGAAAAGGTCCCAAATTTTATAAAATTATTTATCTTCTTGCTCTCTAATTTCAAATGTCAATCTACTCATCTCAGCACATTCCAATATTTTCTTAATAATTTCTTCCTGCAATGGAATTTTCTAATTTTTCCAATTTTTAGCAAATACAATCCTAGCCACAGTTAATACATTTACAATCAGATATTTCAAGTCTTTACTGTATGCATCTGGTAAGATTCCCAATTAAAAAATCTCCGGTTTCAAATCTATGTGTTTCTTTGTCATTTTTTCCAACCACATGCGGATTTTAGTCCAGTATTTTCTAGCATCCTCACAAGTCCACTACGTATGGTAGTATGAGCCAGGTATATGATGACATTTCCAGCATTTTTCAGATTTATTCTTGAACATTCTTGCTATCCTTGTCGGGGGAAAGTGCCACCTGTAAAACATCTTATACAGATTTTCTTTATAAGGTGTTGACATTGTCATTTTATAATTTTGCGACCATAATTTTTGCCATTTCTCTAAATCAATCCCATATCCAAAATTCCTCCCCCAAGCAATCATAGTTTCTTTAACTTGTTCTTCCTCTAGCTTAATTCCCAGTAAATAACCATATAGTTTTTTAATCACCTTTTCATCAGTGCCTGTCAAAATCTTATCTAAATCAGTCTGTTTATCACAAAATCCCTCTGTTTTAGAATCTTCATCATACCTTGAGTGTATTGCACATATGAAAACCAATTCATCTTTATACCTTGTTCCTCTAGATTTTGTATCGATTTAAGTTCACCCTTTTCATCTAATAATTCCCCATATTTAACTGTTTGTTCCTTCTTATAGATTATAGGATAAGAAAAAGCTTCAATAGTTGATAACCAAACTGGAATTTTCAGATAACATTGTTTTTTTATCTTCTCCCAGTTTAACCACAAAGACTCCCGTATATAATGTCTTCTAAAGTAACCCTGTGTTTTAGTTCCCTTATACCATAAAAAAGCATGCCAACCCAGTAATAAATCATGCCCCTCTAGTGTCAACAATCTAGTCTTTCTTAATGTTATCCAATCCTTAACCCACATCAAATTTGCAGCTTGGTAATACAACTCCCAATTCGGAAGGCCAAAACCTCCTCTAATTCTAGCATCTTGCAGAAGTTTTAATTTTATTCTGGCTTTCTTACCTTGCCATATAAACTTCAACACAATTTTATTTAATTCTTCAAAGTAATCTTTACCAAGCCTGATTGGTATGGTTTGGAATAAATATAAAATTCTGGGTAAAATATTCATCTTGATTGTTGAAATTCTACCTATCAATGACAATTGTAGATTTTCCCATTTTTTCAAATCAGATGCTATCTGTTGTTTAAGTTTAATATAATTATTCTCTTTCAATGTAGTACATCTTGACGTCAAATATATCCCCAAATATTTAACCTTATTCGTAACTTGAATTTTCAATAAATCTGCCAGTTCATCTCTTTGTTTTAATAACATATTCTTTGTCAAGATCTTTGTTTTATGTTTGTTTATTTTCAAGCCGGCCATCTCACCATAAATCTCTATCTTTTCCAGTAGCTTTAAAGCTGTTCCTAGAGGATCTTCCAAAATAAAAACCAAATCATCCGCAAAGGCTTGCAATTTAAATTCCCCCTTCTTAATTTTCATTCCTTTTATATTTGGATCCTCTCTAATGTTTCTATTCAGCACTTCCAAAGTCAATACAAATAACAAAGGTGATAATGGGCAACCTTGTCTTGTGCCTTTTCTTATATTAATAGAATCTGTAAAATCTCCCTCTATCATCACTCTTGCCGTTTATTTGTCATATATGGCTTCTATTGCTTGAATAAATTTTCTAGCAAAGCCCACCTGTTCCAATAACAAAAACATGAATCTCCAATTCACATTATCAAATGCTTTTTGGGCATCTAAAAATACCAAAGCCATTTGTTTTTCAGGGTGTGCCTCGTAATATTCCAAAGTGTCCAGAATTACCCTCATATTATCCCTAATTTGTCTCCTTGGCAGGAATCCATTCTGGTCAGGAGGAATAAAGTTATTTAGGTATCTTTTGAGTCTTTCTGCCAGGATGGAAGCAAAGATTTTGTAATCTGCATTCAGTAAAGAAATAGGTCTATAGTTCTTAATTTGTGATGGATCGGCCCCTTCTTTTGGAATAAGTGTGATATAAGCTTCTGACCATGTTTTGGGTATTTTCTTATTTAACATGGCTTCATTCATAACTTCTAACAATGGAGTGCTCAACGATTCTTGTAATGTTTTATAAAATTCTGCCGGGAGCCCATCTGGGCCTGGTGCTTTTCCATTATTCTGCCTATTAAATGCTTCCGTTAGTTCCATCATTGTTATGGTACTTTCTAACATTTTTTCAGTCTCTTCAGATATCTTGGGTAGGTTAGCATTTTGTAGATAAAGCTTAATTCTTTCCTCATCAAAACCCTCCTGTTTATATAATTGTCCATAAAAGTCTTGGATAATTGTCTTTTTCTCCTTATTACCATAACACATTTGGCCTTGATCATCTATTAACTGTACTATTTTCCTAGATTCTTTCTCCTTTCTCAATTTGTATGCTAGCCATCTACCTGGTTTATTTGCATCTTCAAAATAGTTCTGTTTAGCACTTCTAATTTTTTGTGCCAATTCTTCTTTCTCCGCCTGACCCATCTTATGTTTATTTATATCCATTTTGAATTTAATATCTTTTTTCTGTGGCATATTCTGCAATTCTTTTTCCAGTTTTTTATAATCATCTTCTAAAGCTTTAATAGTTTGCCTCTTCCTAATATTCTTTTTCTTTGTATAATCCATTATTAATCCTCTCGCATATGCCTTCATTGTATCCCAAACATTCTGCATTGAAGTATCTTCTTTTTTATTTTCAATGAAAAAGAAGGCCAATTCTTTGCCCATCCATTGTGTAAAGTCTTTTTCCTTTAAGATAGCGTTTTTTAATGCCCATCTAGATCTTCTTCTTTGTCCTTTCCATTTAATTGTCATAGGGTTATGGTCTGCCCATATACCCATTTCTATATTTATTTCTTGAATGTTAGATATTAGTTCTGATGAAGTCCAAATCATATCTATTCTGGACCATGATAAATGTCTATTTGAATAAAAAGTATATTGCTGCGTTTTACCATTTCTTTCTCTCCATATATCTTTTAAATTTAATTCATCTACCATTTTAAAAAAGGATTTAGGGAGAGTCTTTCTATTTTGTTTTAATGCTGTCGCTGTATAGTCCAATTTATTATCTACAATTCCATTAAAATCTCCCATCATAATTATATTGACATGGTCCAGTCCAATTGATTTCATATGTAACTTTTTATAAAATTCTTCTTGTTTATCGTTCGGAGCATAAATTGCAACAAGTAGTATTTTTATATTGTTATCCACTATTTCAACCATTAATACTCTTCCATCTTCATCAGTATAAACCAATTTTGCTGCAATAGTTTCTTTAATGTACAGGACCACTCCTCTTTTCTTACAGTTAGTTGAGGAAGTAAAAATTTTCCCCAGTTTTGGTCTTACCAATAATCGTTGATGTTGTTTTTTAATATGTACTTCTTGTAGGCAAATTATATCAAATTTTGACTTCTCTAATTTATCAAAGATTTTTCTTCTTTTAATAGCTGAATTCAATCCATTTATATTCATAGAAATCAATTTTTTTTCCTCCATGGTTATGTTTTGTATTTAGGTCTAACAGTTCTTGTAGATCTTACTTCACGTTGTTCTTTGGTCTCCATTTGTCCACCTACCGCACCTTCTTCTTTCCCCGTTCTCATCTGGTCTTCTTGAGGCTCAATTGAAATGGTCTCTTTTTCTGTCTCTATTTCTCTTCTTCCAAAAAATTCATTGTGGAATATTTCTGCTTTCTCAATTGAGTCGATTCTGTGTCTCTGTTCTTGCCATATAAATATTAATCCTTCTGGGATCAACCATCTATAATTCATGTCTTTTTCCAGTAATTTTTTGGTCAAAAATCGATATTCTCTTTTCATCTCTCTCACTCTTCTGGGCAGTTGTTTTAAAACCATAATCTCTTTACCTTTATATTTCAACCCCTTATCTCTTGCGACTTGTAATATTTGTGTTTTAATAGTCTTTTTAGTAAATCTGACATGGATCTCCCTTGGCAGCTTATTCCTCATCGCATATCTTGTGAAAACACGATATATCTCATCTACTCCATCCATCATCTTTTCCTCTGTTATTTCCAAAGCATCAGCCAGAATTTCTATCATTATCACAGCCAAATCTTGTCCTTTTTCTTCCTCTATGTTTTGAAATCTGAGATAGAATTCTGACCTCTCCATCCCACTTTTATCTTGTTCAACCACTGTTAGTCTGCTATCAATATTTCCAATCTTCTCCTCTCTTTGTTTACCTTCTTCTTTGATTTTTTGGAGTCTCTCATCATACTTCACCATCATTTGTTGAATATTTTCCACTTTTTCATCAGTCTTCCCTGTTCTTTGTTCAATGGTGTCTGTTTTTATCTTAAGATCTTGGATTCCTTGCATAATCATCTGTAAAGTTACTTTTTCTTGTTCTTTGTCTTGCTTTAACATTGCCTGAATTAAACGTTGTCCTCCAGATGGTGGGGAGGCAGAAGTAGATGTAGAGGCACCTGGAGGTATGAGTTTCCTACTCATTTTAAATGGTTCAAAATCTTCAAATTCTTTCAAGTTTTAATCCAATTAATAAGGTAGCCAATTATAATCCAAAATGGAAACGCTCAATGGTAAAAAGCCCAATAGTAAAGAAAAAAAAGAAAAAAAAAAGATTCTTCAGGTTCTTTTCATGAACTGGAATTAAAGGAGCATCCTTCTGTAAAACATTTTCACTTTCCAGTGTAATATTATTTTTTCCCCTTCACATGTGTTCTCCAATTTTACTGAATTCCCAAAATGATTAAAAGTTATATGATTAAAAGTTGTATGAGTGTAATGCAGATTTTATATCTATTATTATATAACTTCTTCATCTTTTGAGTATATCTGGTTGTGGGAGTTGAAATATTTTCTTTAAGGTAATGTTTACTACATGAAAATAAAGTCTTTTTCATTTATACATTAAATGTTTGCCAAAAGAAGTTTTTTTTAAAGCTTTCAGTGAGCTGAAATTTTTCTTTTTAAAAATCAGCCTTATGACTTTTTACAAAATATGCAAGCAGTAAATGAATGATATTTGCTGAACGAGTTCATATTCCATTCTTTTTTTTTGGACAAATTTTATTAATTTTTTAAAAACAATACACAAACAAACAAAACATAGGATGTAGTAACATAAAATATCTTTTCTAAAAAAAACAAATAAGACATCTTATTTAAAAAGAAAATAATTCCAAATTATCACATTTCTATACAAACACAATTTAATATGTATATTTATCTGATCTGATCAAATTCATATCTTTTCCCAACTTCTCTTTATTGCTCCATTTCCTTCTATTTAATTGTATTTCTCTTGCCTTGAATTATATATATTCATTGTCTATAGTTTCATTAGTTCTCTTCCACATCCTTTCAAACATAGACAAACATTACACAAAACATAGATACATAAAACTTCTTTTTGGAAAGCAGCTTACCCCGGGTTAAATCTTTTTGTACAGACATAAATCAAATTCGTGCTCACTTAATATACTATTCTCTATTTAACATTAATATAACATTCTATATTTTCTATATATTTTCTCTCTCCTCTTCACTCTTTTAATTCTATTTTATTTTATTTCATCTCAATTTAAATAATTATACTTACATCTTTTGTCCGTTCTCTTTCAATCATCTATTTACCTTTTCTTTCTACTACAATATTTCTCCTGTAAACACTGGTTGAAGTATGACAGCTTTTTATCTTTCCCTTAAATTTAACACTGAAAATAATACATATTGTCCATACTGATTCTGCGTCGTACATTCTAAGTACTACATTTCAAACTAATAAAACAAGCAAATAATATTAAATTTAATAAGTAATAATAAAACCAAAAAAAGGAATATTGAGTTTATAATATAATAAGAACAATGTTTCATAGGAAATTAAACTCTATTATTAAATCTTAAACATTTTCATAGCTTCCCTTTAATGCATTATTAACTCATATAATATTTTAATTTTCTAACTCAGTTTCAAATACTAATATCTACAATACAATCTTATGTACTTTTGCAGAATCATTTTTCTAAAATTATATCTTACCCCTTATCTCTGAAAAAAAACTGTTTTTTAACATTTTGTTTAAAACCTTTATGACTTCTCTTTCCTTTTTCCCTTCCTTTCTTGTCAATTCTAGCTTTTTGACACCCCCCCACCTCTCAAATTTCACTCTCTTAGTCTTCTCTCTCTGTTGTATTTCTCTTTTCTGTTGCTTTCTGACATCAGATCGATTTTCCATCTTATTTTTTTTTTCTTGGTTGCTTTTTTAAGTCCTGAGTTCACCTTTTCCTTGCCCCCCCCCTTTCGCTTTTCTTCCTCCACTAAGAGTATTTGTCCATTAAAGATGGCTTCTCCTTCTTCATCCCAGTCTTCCTGTCATTGTTGTATTTCTTGATAGGTAGAAATCACCATTTCTAAAAAGTGGAAAATAGATCCAGAAGAGCCCTTGTCATCTTGTTCTTCTTTCAGTTTTTCAAATTCCATTTGTAATTCTTCAAAAGATAATGCCATTTTTTTCTTTTTTTTAAAAAACAACCCAAATATCTTTAATCTTTCAAGGAATAGTTCACAAAAATCCCAAAGTCACGAAGCAATCCAAATCAAAGCAAACAGTTTCATTTAGGTCTTTCTTCTTTCTATATTTTCACTTCCTAGGGTAGAATTCAAATACACAGTTCCAAAGTAGTCTTTTAGAAGTCGTAATATCTTTTATTTCTGATCTTATAAACTCAAAGCAGTCTCCTTCAGTACAATCTTAAAATAAGTCTTTATCTCTTCCCTTCCACTTATAGCAAATAAAAAGAATTTTAGGTTTTTAATTCCAATGTCCAGAAATCCTTTATCCCCTTGGCTTTAAATTTCAAGTTAGATTACCTTTTATGCCCAAGTAGATTTTTCAGATTTCCATCTGCTGTTTCTGTGGGAAGGGAGAGTGAAAGAAAATAACTTTTCCTTTCCAGCTTTCTTCCACCGCATTTACGATCTTCTTTGGGAGACAATGTATCCTTCAAACGATTTAGTTTCCAGATTGTTTAAAAGTTTCTTGCTATCCCGGTTCAGCCAACACTTTCTCTTTCTCCTACTTCCTCCAGCATGAATCTTATCCAGCTGCAGGCTTCTTTGTGCTGGCCATTGCTGACCGCTGCTCCACCGCCTTGGGAAAAAGGGGTTTTGCTGCCTGAGGAGGGGGTTTGCGGTACCCCCAAACCCCAATCCGAATCCCCTCTCTATTCGGTTGCCTCTACGGGGCAACCATATCCTCCAGATCCGTTTGAATCGGAGGCACCTGGCAGCGATCACTGCAGGAATCGTGGAGAGTCGCGAATTCCTGCCACCGCCAAAGCCTTGCGAAACCAGAAGCTTGTTTAAACAGTGTTTAAATGGATTAATCAATATGATTTTTAAAAACTTTTGGGCAGTGCGGTCATCAAATTCTATCAACACATCCATGCCTTGGCTTTTGCTGAGGAGAAGATCAATGAAGACTTCCCGATCTTACCTAACATCACTCTTGGGTTCCACATCTATGACAATTACTACAATCCAAGGATGACCTACTGCACCACTCTGAACCTGCTTTTCAAATCTAAGGGATTTTTTTCCAAACTACAAATGCAATAATCGGAAGAATCTCATGGCCATTATTGGAGGATTAGATGCCTCTACATCTTCTTATATGGCAGAAAGTATAAATCCACAGGTAATTTGGGCAGAGCAGTAAGAGTTATCTCTTTTGTAGTGAAAGTGGTGTTCTTTTGTAGTGTACATTGGAGATCATTTAATTTCCATATATTTCCCTTCATTGTCATGAATAATGACTCTCTCTACTTTTTGTTTGTTTGTTCAGTTGACCTATAGCTCCTTTAACCAAGAAGAGCTGTAGGCTACTGAATTATCTTCACTTGAGTTTCAAACTCTTGGCAGGTGATGCTTACATGCTACACCTATGTTGTACATCTTACTCAAATTTTGTTTAACTCTTAATTTCAGTTATGGTTTTAAAAAAAATCTATATTTTGAACAACATTCTCCATAACAGTACTATTAAACTTCTTATATATGTATCAGAAAATATTAATCTAGATTAGATTAGATTGGATCTGGATAAGAAACCTGGAATTAATGAGAAACTTCCTAACAGTGAGGCAAATTAGCCAATGGAACAGCTTGCCACCAGAAGTTGTGGATGCTTCATCACTGGAGGTTTTTAGGAAGAGACTGGACTGTCTGCAATAGTATAGGGTCTCCTGCTTGAGCAGAGGGCTGGTGCAAGAAGACCTCTAAAGTCCCTTCCTGCTCTATTCTGATAAAAAATCAGACCAGATTAAATTGAGATAGATAGATAGATAGATAGATAGATAGATAGATAGATAGATAGACAGACAGATAGATAGATAGATAGATGATAGACACACAGGTGGCTGGTTGGATGACAGGGGACAGAATACTTTTGCCCCATACAAGTCTATCAAAGACCTCTTAAATCTCCAAATCTAAAAGCTGCTTAAAGGAAATTTCTCATATCCTACTCTAGGTTTCAAATAGCTTTGTACCAATGAAGAGGGATATGTGAAGAACAAGATCATGCATGGTGTAGGTTTGATTCATTGTTTAAATAGTGAGTTTAAATCATATTCAAAATAGATTGTTTTATTTTGCTTTCGTTGAATGAATTTTTCCCCTATATTTCCTTAAAATCATTAAGAGAGAAGATCTATTCAGTTCCATGCAATATAGATTATCAATTTCCTCAGTATAGTTTTGAGCATTATTGCAGGAATGGGAAGAATGAGTAAATAATATTTGAATATTATTAATCCAATAATAATCCTTCCAACTCCCTCTCTCTTTCATTCTCTTTGAAGTTGCTCCATCCATTTCTTCAAGACATTTCTTTTAAGAATTCAGCTGGGAAGACAGTGCCCCTAAATGAGAAACGGGAAGCAAAAGGTGGAATCGACATCACCAACATGATCACATTTCCTAACAGATCCTGTCAGAAAGTTAGAGTTGGAAAGATAGACCCCAGTTCTCCAATGGGAAAGAATTATTTATCAATTAAAATATGATTGTCTGGCACCCTGCTTTTAACCAGGTATGGACACATTTAATTGGCTATATTGTGATCCATTATGAGACCATGAAGATACCTTTGTCTGTAGAACCATATTGTATATAGTCCATACAATTTATAAATGTAATTTCTGTGTTTTTGAATGAAGAAAGGCATAACATTCCTGTCATGCCCCTGGTGGAGACTGACTCTGAGGAAGAGGAGGAAGAGCCAACAAGGAGTGGAATTGTGGCTTCAGAGATGGTGGAGGAGGCTGGGGAAGAGAAGAGACTGGTTGAGCAATCAGAGGAGGACTCAGGCCCATCCCCTATCCATCCTAGGGCATGCAGGGAGGAGAGGATCAGGGTAAAATGCGATCTACTCAGGAGGAGAGGGCCATGACCCTCTTCATGGGTTGCAGATGGGAGATTTGCATAAAAGTATGGACCTGTGTGGTAACAGACGATGGAGGCAAATTAATGTTTTAGTTCTGAAGAAGGTTTATTTTGGTTGGCATTCTTCCAATGGACTGTCCCTGGTTATCTTCCTGAAGCTGGCAATTATCTATCCTAGTCTGTAAAGGAATTTTATTCAATGTGGTTTGTTTTTGGCTTTTGCTTCCTTATCAGCTTTTTGACTGTGTTTCTTGCCTTTGAGATGTTACTTTGAAAATAGTTTACTCCTCCACTTTGAACAATTTAACAGTGAAGCCAAGTTGAAGGCATTAAAGGACTTTTAATTACGTTTTGGATTTTGTTATATTTATGCTATACTCTTGGTCATCACATCTCTATATATACAAAATTGACATCACAATGAGAAAACATTTCATATGTGTGTTCTGATTATTAATTGAAAAGATGTTGAATCTATATACATTTATAAATCCAGGTTAAAAAATTCAGTAGCCCTTTGAGAAGTCCAAGATTGCTTCCTGCCGTATTGAAGAAGAATTAGAAACTCTTTTAAAAATGTACCTTTGCAAAAACCTTTCATGTTTGTGACCAGGTACTTCCAATTTCTCTCTGTAATGACCATGGCTCCCCTGGATATTGGAAAAAAGGGATGGAAGGAGAACAATTCTGTTGCTACAACTGTGTTCTATGTCCAGAAGGGAAGATTTCAAATCAAAATGGTAGGTGAGGCAATCCATCAACTTATTTTTATTAAAGATTTATTATTATTATTAAAGATTTAAGCAAATTTTAATGCTTGATTGGATGCATATAATTAATGGTTTCAAAAGTTCTTCAGGCTGATTATACATCTCTGTACTTATGGATAACAGTCTGTTGTTCAAGAATCAAAGTTTGCCTGTAAGATTCTAACAGGTAGACTTTCTGAATATAACCCCAAATAATGCATCCATTGAGTGATAGATCTTCTAAAATCTCTTATCTAATTATTTATTTTTCACATGTTTAACCTCATTTGCCTTTACTATTCTTTTTCCTAAGATTGTTCACTTGGTGAAAAAAAAAATGTAAGGATATATTTAGCATTTTTGAAAGCATTTATTCCTGGAATTCCCTATCTTATGATGTCATCATGATAACCTGTAATCACTGTCTAATCATTGTAAACCCACTAAATAATGTCTGACCTAATAAACATTTGAATGGGAGATCACCAGCTAATTTGTACAGTAGCTTGAAAATTAGAAAAAAAAACTGTGCTGGAAATAGAGAAGAGAAAAGAACATTTGTCTTATCAGAAAACACTACATGCACTTGTCACTTGAGTTCATGGGAATTGATTTAATTCAAAAACTTCTTTATCTGACAAATTCTTAACTTTTCTTCCAGATACAGATAACTGTTTTGAATGTTCACAAGATCATTATCCAAATAAAGAAAGGAAAGGATGTATCCTGAAACTGCTGGCCTTTCTAACTTTTGAAGAAAACTTAGGAATTGGTTTAGCTTCAGCAGCTCTTGGTTTCTTCTTCCTGACATCGTGGGTTCTTGGAATATTTATTAAACACAGGGATATTCCCATTGTCAAAGCCAACAACCAGTCCCTCACCTGCACCCTGCTTGTCTCTCTTCAACTCGGTTTTCTTTCTTCTTTGTTGTTCCTCAGCCAACCTGGCAAAGTGACCTGTCTTCTCCAACAACCAACTTTTGGCATCACCTTCTCAGTGGCCATTTCTAGTGTACTGGCCAAAACCATCATTGTGATTGTGGCTTTCATGGCCACTAAACCAGGATCTCAGATGAGGAAATGGGTGGGGAAAAGATTGGCTTTTTCTATAGTCCTTTCCTGGTTTCTCTTCCAAGTCTGTATTTGTAAAATTTGGTTGTAAACATCTCCCCCATTCCCTGAGTTGGATATGCACACACAGCTCCAAGAAATGATTTTAAAATGCAATGAGGGGTCAGCTTCCTTCTTCTACCGTGTCCTGGGCTACATGGGAATTTTGGCCATCACCAGCTTTATTGTGGCTTTCCTTGCCTGTAAATTACCTGACAGCTTTAATGAAGCCAAGTTCATCATCTTCAGCATGTTGGCCTTTTGCAGCATATGGATCTCCTTCTTTCCATCCTATCTGAGCACTAAAGGAAAAACCATGGTAGCTGTGGAGGTCTTCTCCATCTTATCCTCCAGTGCTGCATTACTGGGATACATATTCCTGCCAAAGTGCTACATCATTGTTTTGTGGCCTGACCTCAACCACAGAGAGCAATTCACAAAGTCAAAATAGTTCCCTATATGATCTCTCTTGCTAAGAAAAAAGGCTGACAAAAGAGATTAAAGGACCATTTGCTGTTTACAGAAACCATGTAGTTTGATTTTTGCCAAAGGTTTAAGGGGAATGATGATGATGATGATAGTTTGTCACATGGTTAGATGTTCAAACTGGCTTGGCAATTTCCCCCTCATATCAAATCTTTCCCAAGGGCCTGGGAATGGCAGATGTGGATGTTTGATGGTTTTTATCATTGCAGATTGTAAGCTTTTCTGAATAAAATTGTCTTTTGCAATTGACTGGTGGTGAATTAGTCAATGCCATTGGTGTTTAAGTGATTATTCAGATATTTTGGGATTGCACCCAAAGCACCTACTGTTATTATTGTTATTATCATTACTATTATGATTGTTGTTGTTGTTGTTGTTGCTATCTTTGATTTCTTTTGTCTTAGATATTCTATTTCTATTTGCAGGTGTTTGTATTTTGCTGTCTTTGCCAGTTCCTTTTCTCCTATTCTGGTGTCTCCTTTTTTTTCTTTTTCACAACCTTGTAATCCCTTGAGATGGAGTCAAGGTGACTTAATGGAGCTCAGCATTTACTGGCCAGATGTTCTTCCTTATGCCTATGGAGAACTCAGTGCAGATATTTTCTCTTTGCTCCCAGAGAAAGGGAGAGAAATATCTATATGTTCTGACCCAGCTCTCCAAACATCACCAACCCTCTGTATTTAAATCAATGATTTCTTTATTAGCAGTTCTAGAAGCCCTGGCAAAAAAGTTTCTCTATCAAAGCAGGCTAATAAGTTTGTATGGCAGGGAGATGAATAGTTGTCTGCCACATCTATTCATCTCTGTCTCTGCCTTTTATCCCCAGAGCTAAAGTGGGGCTTTGCTAGCATTGGTGGCTCTTCCATCTCAAGGATCGGCTGTTAGATTTCCACTGCTCTCCTTTCTTTTGCCTTCTGAGCATCCACATGTCAGGCACTGGACCCAGCTGTTACTCCATTTTTTCATCAGGCACCACCAGACCTGGGCAATGTTAACTCTCCATCTGAGGACTGAAAGATGGTCCAGGCTCCACCTCTCTCTCTCTCTCCCTCTCCCATTCTATTCCATCTTCCCTCTCAGACAGAGGTGGCATTTAGCAGGTTCTGATCAGTTCTGGAAAACCAGTAGCAGACATTTTGAGCAGTTCAGAGAACCAGCAAATACCACCTCTGACTAGCCCCACCCTATCTATTTTCTCCTTCCAAGTCCCAGCTGATTGGCTGGATTGTTGCCCTGCACAAAGAACAGAGCTGGAAAGCAGGTTAGTCGTGTGGGGAGGGAATGGGATTTTGCAGTAACTTTCCCCCAGGAGTCTGGAGGGAATGGGGATTTTACAGTATCCCTCCCCTGCCATCCCCACCAAGTCACACCAACCAAGTCATGCCTACCATGCCATGCCCACAGAACCGATAGTAAAAAAATTGAATCCCACCACTTCCCTCAGAGCTCTAAGGTTGCCTTAATGCTGACCCTGACTCCCATGCCTCCTCCTCATCTGATTCAGCTGCTGGGGGGTCAGTGGCCAACAGGCCACAACACTGCCTCTACCAGCGATCAAACTCACAGCCTCTTGATGGTGAGGTGAGAGCTCCACCTTAAGGCCACCCTGCCTAATGATCGCTAATAAGACTAATTTCTTGGTGGGTGGCAAATCCACTAGACTATCTCTCTCACAACTGAATACATTTTATGGCCTGAAGCCAACTTTAAAGGATCACAATCCTTCCTGGTTTTTATTTGTCCCAACAACAAAAAGGTTGGAAGAAGCAGTTACCATGATATGAGCAAAATTTCGCCCTATAAAAAGATCTGCAGCAGTAAGGGAAATGTAGGGTCATTAGGCTAGATGGTTTCTCCTCAAAAAGATCCATTGGCTGTTACAAGTTGCCATTAACATCATTTGTATTACACTGTGGGTGAATGTCTAATCAAAACCATTGAAGAAATTTGGGGACAATCCTAAAAAGATGATGACATAGTTATAATAATCAGTTCCTAACTTTCTGATAAAATATGTGATCTTATGGTGAACTGTAACTGGTAGAGGATACCGTAATATTTCGTAATTTTCATTTATTTATTTGATTTGTCAACCGCTTACAATAGGTATAAGTATAAACATTGCTAAAAATACATTAAATAGGTACAAATAAATGAGAGCAAATACATTAAATAGGTACAGATAAATGAGAACAATAGGACAGGAATTGTAGGCCCAATTGTGCACTTATGCACACCCCTTACAGACCTCTTAAGAATGGGGTGAGGTCAATAGTGGATAGTTTGAGGTTAAAGGAATGGTGGTTAGAGGATGTAACAACAGAGTCAGGTAGTACATTCCAGGCATTGACCACTCTGTTGCTGAAGTCGTACTTTCTGCAATCAAGTTTGGAGCTGTTTACATTGAGTTTATATCTGTTGTGTGCTCTTGTATTATTGTGGTTGAAGCTGAAGTAGTAATTGACTGGTAGAACAACGTAGCGGATAATTTTGTGTGCTATGCTTAAGTTCAACCGTAGGGGCATTGTTCAAGGTTGTCCAAGCAAAAATTTCAAGCCTGGTGATATAGGGTATTCTGTTATGAGCAGAGGAGTGTAGTACTCTTCTTGTGAAATACTTCTGGACTTGCTCCATTGTATTGATGTCTGATATACAGTGCAGATTCCAGACTGATGAGCTGCATTCGAATATTGGCCTAGAAAAAGTTTTGTATGATCTAATTTTATGTCATCCACAAAGAGGATGCAGTTGCTTATAAGGTGATTGCAAATGTCATTTATATGGAGTATAAAGAGTGCGGGTTCTAGAATGCTGCCTTGGGGGACATAGCTGTTAATTGGAGCAGGGTTTGATATAATGCTCCCTATTTTTATTATTGGTTGCCTGTTTGACAGGAATGCGGTAATCCACTTATGAAAGGATCTGGAAATGTCATAAGAGTTTAGTTTTAATAGTAGTTTGTCATGTACGACTGAATCAAAGGCTTTGCAGAAGTCTATGTAAATTGTGTCTATAGCTGTACCCTAGTCAAGTAGAGTAATCCCTATGTTTTTGCAGTGTAGGAGTTGTAGATTGCAGGATAATTTTTTCCTGAAACCAAATTGTTTTTTGGGGAGTAGGTTGTTTGACTCCAAGTGGAGGAGGATGAATTAATTAATGATTGATTCCATGACTTTGCATATGACACAACACAGTGAGATTAGTCTATAGTCAGGCCAGGGTCACCTTTTCTGAAGATAGGGATGACCGTAGCTAAGGACCATAGGTTTGGTAAGGAGCTGGTTCTGAATGATATCTCATATGTAATGCTTAGGGGTTTTGCTATGGCAGAGGAGAGCTTTTAAAGAAGTATGCACATAATCCATTGGGGCCAATAGATAGGGATGGATTTAGGTTATGTAGTGCCTTTTCTACATTATTTTCTGTAAAGTCAATATGTAGTAAATCAGTACAGTTAGTTGTGGTATGACACAGAAATGTGGGGCATGAGCCATTGCTGTTTACAAAGACTGAACTGAATAATGTGTTGAAGAGGTTGGCCTTAATGGCTTCATTGCTACTGCCTTTCCCATTTGGTCCTTTTAGGAGTCGAATGGTTCTTGAGTCTTTAAGTTTGGTGTTACAAAGTTGCAGAAGGCGTGGATGGATTTTGTACATAGGAGGTTTTTCTTTTGCTTGCAGTGGTAATTTGTGCATTCTGCCATTATCTGTCAGGATAAAGTGTTATATTGGTTTTTAAAGTTAGCTAGATTTTTTTTTATGCAACAGCAATCTTCTTTTTTTAATTGAAGTTTCCTTATTGTTATGGATAATTTGGATTTTTGTTTTTTGTTTTTGGGAGTTACTAATGGCACATAGAGTTATTGACTCTTTCAATTTCAAACAAGAACGCATTATAATGGTCTTTGGTAGTATTATCGCTAGAGAACAGAATGTGCCAATCAAGAGATGATAGGTTGGCATATATGAGATCATAGTTGGCTTTTTTGAAGTTGTATTTTGGGGATACATAATTTTGATACTCTTTGTGAGGGCGTAAATTGAAACAAAATTTGATCATACTGTGATCACTGTTTGAAAAGGGTTCTTGTATTTGTAGGCCATATATTGAGTTTGAGCTGTTGCAGAAGATAAGGTCAAGGCAGTTATTGAGTCCAGTGTTGTTAGTTGCTAATTGATCCAGTCCCCATGTAGTAACAACATTGTACAGGGTTTCATGTATGACATTTAGTGTCCAATTTATAAGAGGTAGATTGAAGTCCCCAAGGAAAATAAGAGGGTGAGGGCAAGAGGCAGCTCGCGTTAACAGTGAAGTTAGCTTGTTTGCGTGAACTATGTCATAATCAGGAGGTCTGTAGCATAGTAAGTGGATTGTCATATTTGAGGACAGTTCACAGATGACGGTCTCTGGAAGAGCAAGTTCCTGTGTAATTTGTATCTTTTTTATATTTAGGGATTTTTTGTAGAAGATAGCAACTCCACCTCCTATATGGATTTTGTGATCTGACTGATAAATGTGATATTCTCCAACTGTAGTAATAGGATCTGGAAAAGACGCATTTAACCACATCTCATAAACAAATATAATGTTGAATGTGGTCATGCCTAATAATATGAGGAATTCAAGCATTTTGTTTATGAGGCTTCTTGAGTTGAGTAGTTTGCATTTTAGATATGTAGTAGTGGGTCTGGAGGAAGTGAGGGGCATGCCTAATGTTGGATGTCAGGTTGATGGTTATTGAGGTATAAGTTGAAGTTCTTGCTTTTGATACATTTTGTAGTCAATGTATAGGTTATTTCCTTGTTCATGGAGTCTTTTGAGCTCAGAGCATAGTTCACGGGATTGTACATGTTGCTGTAATGTTAGGTCACGGTGAGAACGGAGGTTCTTATAGTTGTGCTGCTCTTGGAAAGTGAATTTATAGTGTAAATGAATTTTTATTTGCTTGATTCATTTTTGCAAATGACTCTTAGAAGCATGGGGCCATTGAGCTGTCACGGTTTTTGAACTCTAGGCCAATGCTGGAAATGTTAAGTATTTTATCATTGGAGATGGTTGATGCTTGATAGTCACTGATGATGTTGCAGACATTTGTGATGTCATCATTGACATTGTCACTCTAGACCTAATAAGATGGTGTTGGGACACTTCTGTTCACTGTCGAAAGCTTCTTTGGTAAGGATTGGGATATTGTTATTTGTTGGATCTGTGATTTTTTGTGGATTGGATTGTGTTTGTTGGGTAGACATGTGATTTGTAGATATTGGATGTTCCTTTTTATGTTTTGTCTTTTTTTTTAAGGTTAGTCCATCTTTTATAGTGTCCAGGGATGCTACTATGTTGTCAAGGGATGTTATTCATGTTCCTATGGTATCAACTCTTTCAAACAGAGAAATATATTTGTGGGTAGAAGTTTTAACTGGATTGGAAATACAGTTAGCTATTTTTAAAAAAAGAATTCAGAAGGACAAGAGGATGAGGATTTATAAGGTGACTTGAAATAAGTGAAGTAATTATGTTGAAATGGCTCACTATATTTTATTAAAGAGGAAGCCTAAGATTAGAGAAGCCCTGCTGCCTTACTGGAGACAGGAAGTTAGAAGGCAGGGTTAGCCAAACTGATTTATTTTTTGCCAGTTTGTTCTCTAATGTAGCACATAATGCGCAAAAGTGAATAAATACTCTTAAAAAGTAAAGCCTCCAGAAGTAGGGATTAAGCATTTTGTTCTGGAGATGAGTGTCTTGGCTACGGAATTGATCTGTGCTGGGTGGTGGTGTGAGAGTGCATGTAGATAGCGGTTTGTATGTGTTTTCTTCTGGTAGATGGTGTGTCCTAGGGAGCATCTTGTGTGAAGAAACCCCAACCAAAATCCAAGACAAACCCCAACCAAAAAGAAACCCCAACCAAAATCCAAGACAGAGAACAAGAAAACGGCAAAGCCCTCCTCCCATATATAAAAGGCACTACAGACAAAATCAGCAAGATCCTCCAAAAACACAACATCAAAACAGCATTCTGCACAAACAGAAAAATATCCACCATCCTAAGAAACCCCAAAGACAAAATCGAATTAGAAAACCAAGGAGTATACGAAATCCCCTGCACTGCCTGCCCTACCACATACATTGGACAAACTAACAGAAGAATAAGTGCACGCATTGAAGAACATAAGAACTCAATCAAAAAAGAAGAAACGACCTCTTCCCTGGTCCAACACCTCAAAGCCACAGGACATGAAATTGATTTAAAAATACCAGAACTATCGCCAAAACCGAACACTTCAACAGCAGAATAATCAGAGAAGCCATAGAGATAGAAAAACACCCACACAGCATGAACAAACGAGATGACACCTCCCGCCTTCCAGCCATTTGGAAACACGCCCTCATGAACAGACGAGTACCTAACATGAAGAAGGACACCAGACCCACATCCATGAGAGCCACACAAGATGCCACCACCACACTTCCATGTAGAAAACAGACTCACACACACTCAGAAGATGAGACACGACCATGGACCAGAAGCTGCACTGCAGCTGCATCACTACCCACTTCAAACCCCTCCGAGCCATACATGAAGCAAACCGACACCCACTATGAAGATGCAGCATGACCACGAACTCGAAGCCAAACAGCAAGATCACAGCTCACCAACTCAAATCCCCCAGCAACTAAGACTAACCTGAGCACAACCAAGCCCCCACCTGAACAGAACACGCCTCCAACCAATCAGAACACGGCTAACCCCCCAACCAATCAGAACACAGCCAAACCCCCTACCAATGAGAACACACCCCCACCCAATCAGAACACAGCCAAGCCCCCACCCAATCAAGTCCCACCCTCACTAGCAGTTAAAAGGAAGAAGCAGCTGCAATCTCACATCGCTCTGAGAAGCACAGAGCCGGAGACAGAAGCCTGAAGATGATGAATGAGACTTCATCGAAACGTTGCCTAGATACTTTGAATCTTACGCGGGAGAAAACCCGAACAACCAAAGATCCATATATATATGTATGTATGTATGTATGTATGTATGTATGTATGTATGTATGGTACTACAAACAAAATTAGTAAGATACTACACAGACATCACATCAAGATTGCCTTCAAAACAGACAGAAAAATAGCAGCCATCTTTAGAAACCCCAAAGATAAAATTGACCTGGAAAACCAAGGCATATACGAAGTCCCCTGTGCATCATGCCCGGCCACATACATTGGACAGACCAATAGAAGAATAAGTACCCACCTGGATGAACACAAAAATGCAGTCAAAAAGCTGGAACACACTTCCTCACTAGTCCAACACATGGAAGCCACAGGTCATAGCATCAACTTTAATAGCACCAAAACCATAGCCACTATAGAAAACCCCAGCCACAGAATCATCAGAGAAGCCATAGAGATTGAAAAAAGACCTGAAAGGATGAATAGAAGAGATGATTCCACCAGACTGTCAATCATTTGGAAGCCTGCACTGACAAACAAAAAAATCTCCACACCACAAGCCAGGCAAACACCTGGGCACAAACAGATTCCCCCTGATACCTCCAGCTCAAACACACCCCAACCAGGCACCCAGATGAAACCTAGCTTCCTAACTAATGATAGCCGTCCATTTACCCAGAGCCAAGCTTCACTAAAGGCCTCCAATAAAGTAACACAATGTTGCCAGCCAATCAAAATACAGAAAGAGCCAAAAAACAGACAGAAGATATTAGAAACACCAATCAAGCAGAACACAGCAAACTCCAAGACCAATAAACACAGACCAAGACTCCCAACCAATCAGGATGAAGAAAAAACCATTCTGGCACAGCAGTAGGCTAGCCCCAAATTTAAATCTGAAACCACTGTAAAAGTCTGACTCACAGATGAACACTATACAGAAGCCTGATGATGGCAGATGAGATTCTGCCGAAACATTGCTTACAACTTTAAAAGCACAACTACAAGATGTGGGAGAATACCCAAACAAAGCCGAATGCCATACACACCCACCCACCCACACACACACACACACACACACATGTTTTCTCAAGTTTTCATGGGTATTTATATGTATGGTATTCAGCTTTGTTCAGGTATTTTCCCACTTTAACCTACAAAACAGACAGAAGATATTAGGAACACTAATCAAGCAGAACACAGTAAACTCCAAGACCAATAAACACAGACCAAGGCTCCCAACCAATCAGGATGAAGAAAAAAACATTCTGGCACAGCAGTAGGCAAGCACCAAATTTAAAACAGAAACTGCTGTGAAAATCTGACTCATAGACGAACACAATACAGAAGCCTGATGATGGCTGATGAGATTCTGCCGAAACATTGCTACAACTTTAAAAGCACAAGTATAATAACGTGGGAAAATACCTGAACATAGCTGAATACCACACACACACACACACACACACATATATATAAACAAATACAGACACAGACACCTACACACATACATACATACACACATTTATGTGTTTGTTTGTATGTGTATACATATATTGAATAAATTTGAATAAATTTAGAAAAGGTATACATATAGTCCTTTGACTTACAAATTTCATTTACTGACCATTCAAAGTTACAGTGGCACTGAAAGAGTGACTTATAGCCATTTTTCACACTTATGACCATTGCATCATCACCATGGTCACATGATTTACGTTCAGATGTTTGACAACTGGTTCATATTTATTAAAGTTGCAGTGTCCCAGGGTCATGTGATTAACTTTTGTGTCTTCTGACAAGGAAAGTCAATGGGGAAGCCAGATTAATTTAACAACCGTTTTACTAATTTAACAACTGCGGTGAAGAAATGTATCAAGAAAAGTTATAAAATGGGATAAACCCACTTTAAAAAAAAGTTCACTTAGCAACATAAATTCCGGGCTCAATTGTGGTGTAAATTGAGGACTGCCTTTGTATATGATTTTTACTGAATAAATTTTAAGAATTATAGAAAAGTGGGGTGGGGGGGAATCTTCCAAAATATCCTCCCAATTCTATTTCTCCAAGCATTTTCAAAACAGGTTAACCATCAGTGACCCAGAAGAGAGAAAGATGTTGTTCAGCTATGCAAAGAAAATTGCCAGTTTGCCAATGTTTTAAAGGTAATTATATCCTTATAAATAACTGAAATCAGTCTATTATCTATTATCTATGTGGGCCAAAATATCAAAGGTTTTTTGCAGACAGAAGAGAATAGGGACTGAGAAATAATTGGCATAAATACCTTTAGAGTCACCTAGGGGCACAAAGAGCTTCCTCCATGAAGTTCACTTCCACAGAATCTCTTCTTGCTTTATGTGGCAGAACCTCTAATTGACTGATAGATCGAAACATAACAATAGAAATGTTGTTTCTTCTGATGTTCTTGGTACCCAAAGTAGTTAGTTTGTGTTGCCCTGCAAGTGATGCTTTTCCTGTTCCACATGAGTGGTTCCAGTCTGGAGATCTCATCATTGGTGGGATGATGTCTCAAATTTTTTATAACTTTATTGAAATTGAATTTAAGGAGCATCCTTCTTTAAAACCTTATCAGTTACCACTGTAAGAATATTTTTCTTCAAGTGTGTTAGCCAGCTCTCTAAAAAAAAGTCTTATATGAGTAAAAGCTGTTTAACCATAATTTACATTTTAGATGTCATCTAAGTCTTCTTTATCTTTTCAATATATCTGGTTGTGGGGGAAGAAATATTTTCTTTAAGTTAAAGTTTTCCTCATGAAAATACTTTAAAGACTTAAAGTCTCTTTGATTCATACATTAAATCTCCAAAATAATTATTCAGGTTTTTTGAAGAACATTTAATGAGCTGAAATTAATTAAAAAAACAAACAAACATCTGCAAGCAGTAAATGAGTCATAATGGCTGAATCTGTTTATATTTTGTTTCATGATAAACTGATAGAAAAATAAAGGTAGTTTAGAAAACATTATTTTCCCTATCATTCATATTTATTTCAAATCATCAAAACACTACAAATTATTACAGTATATTAATACATTGAACCTAGCATCCTTCTACTTGCAACCAGAGATAGAAACCTTTGTTATATATTTAGAAATGATGGCACATTATAAGCATTTTGAAATCACTTCTTCAATGGGGGATTTAACTTATTGACAGAATAATAACCAAATTCTATCAAAACATCCTCACCTTGGCTTTTGCTGTGAAGGACATCAACGAAGATTCCCAGATCTTACCTAACATCACCCTTGGGTTCCACATCTATGACAGTTACTACAACCCAAGGATGACTTATCGCACCACGCTGGACCTGCTTTTCAAATCTCAGGGATTCTTTCCAAACTACAAATGTGATAATCAGAAGAATCTCATGGCCATTATTGGAGGGTTAGATGCCTCAACTTCTTCCTATATGGCAGAAAGTATAAATCTCTTCAAGATCCCACAGGTAATTTGGGGAGAGAAATAAGAGAGAAACTTGTCTTCTTTTGTAATGAACATTCATAAAATAAATATAATAAGAGAATAAGAGAATAAGAGAGTGGGAAGGGACCATAGATGTCTTCTAGGCCAACCCAGTGCACAAACCATAGACCCTTGGAGTTGGAAGCCATTAGAGTTCATTAACTTTCAATATTTTGTTCTTTGTTCTAATGAATAATGACTTTCTTTCTTTCTTTCTTTTTGTTCAGTTGACATATGGCTCCTTTGCCCAAGACGAGTTCCAGGCTACTAAGTTATCTTCACTTTATTGCATGGTCCCAAAAGAGGAGAATCAGTACACTGGAATTATCAAGCTTCTTCTCCATTTTGGATGGATGTGGATTGGAGTCTTTACTTTTGATAAGAATAAGGGAGAACATTTCTTGCAGAAAATGCATCCCTTGTTTTCCCAAAATGGGATCTGTTTAGCCTTCACACAAAAGATTCCACAACAAGCCCCATTCGAAGATCTTTCAGAACTTTTTGATCTAATCTCAATTATTTCTAATAAGATGGTAGATCAGAAAGCAAATGTTTTTCTTGTCTATGGCGAATCATTCACGGTTCTCTGGCTCAGAAGTATTGTATTTCTACGTGATTATGAAAATAAAGAGATTGCATCATTTAGAAAGGTTTGGATACTGATGTTTCCAATTGATTTCATACTGACAGGATTTCACAGGGCTTGGGATGTCCAGTTGTTCCACGGGTCTCTTTCATTTACAGTGCATTCAAGAGAAATTAGAGGCTTCAAAGAATTTCTTCAAGACATCACACCTTCAACCCACAAAGATGGATTTCTTCAAGAGGTTTGGGAGCAATTGTTTGATTGTTCACTTTCAAATGAAGGATTACCCTCAATGTGCAATCAAACTTGTAGTGGAGAAGAGAAATTGGAGAATCTACCTACACCTCTGTTTGAGTTTCAGATGACTGGCCAAAGCTACAGCATCTACAATGCGGTTTATGCAGTGGCACATTCTTTACATGAGGCAGTGAGTTCAAGAGCCCAACACGGAAGCATTAAAATGTTTGAATTTTCAAAACTGCAGCCTTGGCAGGTAATGTCTCTCTGCCACACCTATCTTTTATTTCAGTGAATAGCCTTTCTCATCATAATCTAATATCACTTTTTAAATCTAATATGGCCACAGGTCAATACAGATACTGAGGAAAGAAACTTATTAATATAACACCTGATTATGATTTATAGAATTTAAAAAAAAAACATGTCTTTGCAAATTTAATCTAGTCAATGGAATTTTTGTATCATAACAAATGGGTAAAAAAACAAAAAACCCTAACCGTCCACATCTGCAGGTTTCCAGATATTAAGTAACAGTGCAATTTATGTGGAAAATTGTCATAGCTTGCATAACAAGAGATGGACAAAGGAAGCGGTGCTTTATACAATCATTTAATATTACTTTTCATTATCCTTTCCATAAATAAAAAATATCCAATTTAATTAAAACACACATGATAAAATATAATTGGTTCTCTCCTCTCCCTCTCTCCCTCCCTTCTCCCTTAAAACTCAAATTCTAAAATCTGGCTTAATGAAATTTGTCAGATCCCAGGCTCCCAAATAGCTTGAAATGAAGAAAGAAAAGATAAGGTTTTAAGTGGCATAGGTTTGATCAAGAAGCTTCAACACTGGAAGTTTTTAAGAAGAAATTGAATAACCATTTGTCTGAAGTGGTATAGGGTTTCCTTCCTAGAGGGTTGGACTAGAAGACCTCCAAGGTCCCTTCCAACTCTGTTATTCTATTCTATTCTATTCTATTCTATTCTATTCTATTCTATTCTATTCTATTCTATTCTAATTCCCAATGCTATGCTGTTCTAGTCTATTCTTATTCCCAATGCTATTCTATTCTATTCCTATCCCTATCCCTATCCCTATCCCTTATCTATTCCTATTCCTATTCCTATTCCTATTCCTATTCCTATTCCTTTCTGTTCTGTTCTGTTCTGTTCTGTTCTGTTCTGTTCTATCCTATCCCCATCCCCATCCCCATCCCTATCCCTATCCCTAACCTTATCCCTTTCCCTATCCCTATTCTTCTATTTTACTCCTATTCGATTCTATTTGATTCTATTCAATTCTATTCTATTCTATTCTAATTCTTTAAGTAGTGAACAGAAATCATATACAAAATAGCCTGTTTTTAGTTCACTTTTAATGATTAACACTATTTACTATTATTCCTTAAAATAAGATCAAATTAGTAATAGATTAAAAATAAACATTTTCATACAACACAGATTTTCAATTTTATCAATGTATCTATTTGAGAATTATTACAAAAATAGGAAGAGTCACTGGAAAAAAATTGAATACAATGTTTTTCATTATTATCCTTTCAATTCCCTTTCTCTTCCATTCACTTTCAAGTAGCTCCATCCATTTCTTCAAGGCAGTTCTTTTAACAATTCAGCTGGGGAGAGAGTGTTCCTGAATAAAGAAGGAGCAGCAACTGGGGGATTTGACATCATCAACTTGATCACATTTCCTAACAGATCCTTTCAGAGAGTTAAAGTTGGAGACTTAGATCCCAGTGCTCCCAAAGGGAAAGAATTATTCCTTGATGAAGATGCAATTATCTGGCAGCCAGCTTTTGACCAGGTTTGGAGTCATTTAATTAACTATATTTTATTTTTATTTTTTTAAAATTTCAACAAAAACAACAAATAAAACCATCTTTCAATTTTACAGTTTGTCAATTGGGCTCATATATCTTGTATGCATAATAATATTATTGTACATTTCTTAATTATATTTACAAACCATTCAAATCAATATTTTATATCATTGTTCAATTATTATATTATCATTATCATATTAATTGTTATCTTTTAAGAACATATCTCATCCTTGCTAAGTTATATTCATTCTCTTATTCAAATTTAATCAATTATAGTATATTATTACTGTTACTACATATTTCAGTTTCTTATTCTTCTATCTAACCATTCATAAAATAACTTCCAAATCTTATAATATTCTTTTTCCTCCTGTTCTCTAATTGCCATTGTTTGTCTATTCATTTCCTCACATTCCATTATTTTCTTCATTGTTTCCTCCTCTGAGGGAATTTTCTCATTTTTCCAATTTTGTGCAAATACAATTCTAGCTGCTGTTAATACATTAATAATCAAATATGTAATCTCTTTATTATAATCTTTAAGTAAAATCCCCAATAAAAATATCTCTGGTTTTAAATCTATATGTTGTTTTATAATTTTTTTTCAACTACATGTATATTTTAGTCCAGTATCTTTTACTTTCTATGCATGTCACCACATAATATGATCCAGATATCTGATGACATATCCAACATTTGGCCAATTTGTCTTTAAACATTTTTGCTATTCTTGCTGGGGGTAGATGCCACCTTTAAAACATCTTATACAAATTTTCTTTATAGGCTGCTGACATTGTTAGTTTATAATTTGTAGTCCATAGTTCTGCCATTTATCCAAATCTATCCCATATCCAAAAATGTTCCCCCATGCAATCATTATTTCTTTAACTTGCTCTTCTAATTTCACTCCTAATAAATAACCATATATTTTTTAGATCATCCTCTCTTCAGTGCCTCCATATGTCTTTGATGCTTAATTCCTCTGCCATCTGAAAGAAAGATTTTGGCAATGTCTTTGTATTTTTTTTAATTCACTTTCTGTGTTTTATAGTCCAATCTATATCTATAATAATGTTAAAGTCTCCAAGAATGCATATGTTATCATATTCCAATTCAATTATCTTATGTAGTTTCTTGTAAAATTCATCTTGTTTTAATTAATTAACTATAATTTGATCCACTATGACACCATGAAAATGTTTTTGTCTGTATATATCTTTTCTTTTAGTCTTTTTCCTTTGTTGAAAGAAAAAAAATATATGTTCTGTACAAATGCTTGGTTATGTTCAAGCATTAACCAGACAAAATGACATTACAATGTGAAATGCCAGATTTTCATGTTTCAGCTACATTTCCATTTCAAATCATGGAAGTCATGTTGTTTCCATAAGATTGTTATCCCTGCAATTCTTCAAACAGGCCATGAAAATTCTTTCCTGCCACTAAAGAGAATAATTAAACACTGTTTTTTTTTTTAAAAAAGGAGGACATAGTGGCTCAGGGGCTAAGACTCTGAGCTTGTCAATCAGAAAAGTTGGCAGTTCAGCAGTTTGAATCCCTAGCACCGCATAAGGGAGTGAGCTCCTGTTACTTGTCTCAGCTTCTGCCAATCTAGCAGTTCAAAAGCATGTAAAAATGCAAGTAGAAAAATAGGGACCACTTTGGTGGGAAGATAACAATGTTCTGTGCACCTTTGGCATTTAGTCATGCCAGCTACATGACCACAGAGATGTCTTCAGACAGTGCTGGTTCTTCGTCTTTGTAATGGAGATAAGCACCACCCCCTAGAGCTGGAAATGACTAGCACATATGTGTGAGGGGAAGCCTTACCTTTACCATTTTTTTAAAAAAAACTTTCTTTGAAAAACCTTTCATATTTATGACCAGGTACTTCCAATTTCTCTCTGTAATGGGCATTGTTCCCCTGGATACTGGAAGAAAGAGATAGAAGGAGAACAATTCTGTTGCTATGAGTGTGTTTCATGCCCAAAAGGAAAGATTTCAAATCAAAATGGTAAGTGAGACAGTCCATCAAGTTTTCACTTGATTGACTTAAGCAAAATGTAATTAATCACTTTAAGATGTGTATAAGTAGTAGTTTTATGAGTTCTTCAGGGTGAATGTTCCTTTCTATACTATATAAGAGAGTGGACTAGACTCTCTTGTTCAAAATTCAAAGTTTCTGCAAGATTTTAGCAGATAGAGTTTCCTAATATGGGCCCAAAATATATATCCATATCTTCTATGATCACATCATCTATTTATTTATTTTTCTTATTTTCAACTTTATTTGCCTATTGAGGGTTTATTTTGTTTCCTGTAAAATTAATAAAGAAAAATATTTGTAGCTCAGATCTTTCATTGCCCAGCTAGGTAACATCTTTAGGACTAGCTTTGATGATGTTAGTTTGGGTAAAGAAACATCTGCAAGAAAACAGACAAGTTGACAGAGCATCAAGGATCCCTTCTGAAAGATTGTTCACTCAGTAAACAAATACATCATAGATGTTATAAATTTGGGATATATTATGCTTATTTTTTTTAAAAAAAACCGCTTCTTGGTGTCTTCTATCTTATGATGTCATCTTTATAAATTGTAATAATAACCTAATCACTGTAAGTCTAGTGAAGGAATATCTGACCTAATAAATATTTAGGAAGTAAAAAAAAGACTGCTGGAAAAAGAAAAGCTAAGTACTTTATTCATAATAGAAAAACCTAAATAAATATATCATTTGAGTCAATTAGCAATGATTTAACTCATTTGTTAATCTTTTTTCTTTTTAGCCTACATTAAAGTATAATTTGGAGGCCACCAATCTCTTCTTTTAAAGAAGGAGTAGTAATAATGAGAGTCAAGTTAAATTTATACTACTAAAGTTTAAATAAACCATGAGTTTTTAAAAATGATAGTGTAAAGCTCAACACTAAGGTCAGTTTGTCTATAAATGAACACAGACAATTTTTCTACTTGATCTGCCATTTTCCAGCTCTTCTCCATAAAATTGGAAAGAAAGTGAAAGCAATTAAGATACAGCAGATAAAGATTTGTGAATCAACTAATTTTCTAAACATAGAGCACAACAAAGGACAGGATTAATATACCTTTATTATCTTGAAAGCAAGCATAGAAGTTTTTTTTTTCACTTGTTGGATCCAACATATTTTTTCAATATTGATTTCAAAGAATAATTGCCCTTCCTTGACATGTACTTTGTTCTATGGGAATCCTAAATAGAGGAAAATCTGCATTTTCACAGAATCATGTCCAGACTAATAACTGGTGGAAATAACTCATAAGAAATAGCAGTGAGTATCCACTAGGAAAATAATTTTTGAAAATATGACAGATGCCTTGACTTTTCTTCCAGATATGGATGACTGTTTTGAATGCTCAGAAGATCGCTATCCAAATAAAGAAAAGAAAGGATGTATCCTGAAACCAGTGGTCTTTCTATCATTTGAAGAACCCTTAGGAACTGGTTTAGCCTCAGCTGCTCTTTATTTCTTCTTCTTGACATCTTGGGTCCTTGGAATTTTTATTAAGCACAGGGATACTCCCATTGTCAAAGCCAACAATCGGTCCCTTACCTACACCCTTCTTGTCTCCCTTCTGCTCTGTTTTCTTTCTTCTTTGTTGTTCCTCAGCCAACCTGGCAAAGTGACCTGCCTTTTCCAGCAATCAACTTTTGGCATCACCTTCTCAGTGGCCATTTCTAGTGTACTGGCCAAAACCATCACTGTGGTTGTGGCTTTCATGGCTACAAAACCAGGATCTCAGATGAGGAAATGGGTGGGGAAAAGATTAGCTTTTTCAATTGTCCTTTTCTGCTCCATCATCTAAGTATGTATTTGTATAATTTGGTTGTCAACATCTCCCCCATTCCCTGAGTTGGACATGCACTCAGAGCTCCAAGAAATGATTTTACAATGCAATGAAGGATCAGAATTCTTCTTCTACTGTGTCTTGGGCTACATGGGTATCTTGGCAATTGCCAGCTTTATTGTGGCTTTCCTTGCCCGTAAATTACCTGACAGCTTTAACGAAGCCAAATTCATCACCTTCAGCATGTTGGCTTTTTGTAGTGTTTGGATCTCCTTCTTTCCAGCCTATCTGAGCACTAAAGGAAAAGCCATGGTAGCTGTGGATATCTTCTCCATCTTGTCCTCCAGCACTGCATTATTGGGATGCATATTCTTGCCAAAGTGCTATATCATTGTTTTCCGGCCTGAGCTAAATCAGAGAGAGCAACTAATCAAGAGGATTTAGTACAGCATGTGATTTTCCTCACTATGAAAAATTGCTGACAATAGAAAGACTGTCTGCTATCTCCTGCAAATGTATAATTTTAATTTCTGTCAAAGGAAGATTTATGGAGGGTTATTATTGCAATTAAGATTTATTATGTTTGGCCATTCCAAAAAGCAGAACATTCAGATTCAGCCACAATTTTTTTTCCATACAGTTTCAACCTTGTGAACTCTCAAGCTTCCCCTTTCCACTATGCATTCAAAATGGACAGTGATTAATATTTATATGTATGTCAGCATTTCAACTAACCAACTCCAAACCAATAAACTCCAAAACAAACATTTCCTCAAAGTTCCATTTTATTAGAATTGTCATATTGGCTCATCTGGGAAAATGCAAATCTGAGAATTCTGGGTTTTCCCTTCCCAAAAGAAAATCAAAGATCCATTCCCTGCATCCATCAGTCCATCATATGGCCCAATGAAATCTTCATCCCAACTGGAGACATTCCCCCAGTCACTCCTCTGCAATATGTCCTTGACTCTTTGAGAAAGATGTGGCAGCCACAAAGCTTCCAAGAAAAAAAAAAATTGCTTCCAAGGCTGACAATGTATTTACATATGTGTATGCATATGCATTTGTACGTATATGTATATGGTGCAGATATATATTTATGTATGTGTTGTGACTCGGAGGTTTGAGCCTGCTTTGTTAGAGAATTTGGAATTGCCTTCCTCCCCAAGACTTTCCTCTTCGGAAAGTCCTTCCTCCCTGGTTGTGCCTCAGGTGTCAACAGATAACCAGGAGGGCATATCAGAGCCTCTGGCTGAGGAATGTTGGTTTGATGTGAGGCAAAGACGCAGGCAAAAGCGTGAAATGCAACGTAGAAAGAAAAGACAAATCAGAGACTGAGATGAGAGACTGACACGTCCCACAGGGAATAAAAGTGGGTGTGTTAGCTCTGGGTTCTTGTTTGGGACAACGTGTTAATTTGTGAGAACAGCTCTGATGGATTCTGTGTGTGTGGTGATAGCCTATGATTTATGTTCCTGCTTTATTATCGGACTTGGCAGACAGCTTGTGTGAGACTGCCAAGGACTTGCCTGGCCAAAGGAATTTAATCCTGTCATTACTGGTCTTGTCTGCTTGTGTATATTCCTTTGGAAACTTGGATTTCTCACTTCGTTGGCACAGGTGAGACATAACATTTTTGTCCCAAACCTTAACAAAAACCATCTTTTGACCAAGATGGATCAACAGCAGCAGTGGCAGCAGCTTAATCAACTGCAAAATGATAACCAAGTTTTGCAGCAGCAAGTTACTCAGCTGCTTAATCAACTCACTCTGCTGCAGGCTCGTGCTGCTCCTCCTGACCCTCCCCATAGGAAATGCCCAGTAGCTGTGCCGGATAAGTTCTCTGGGCAGCCTGAAATGTTCCTGGCTTTCATGGGACAGTGCCAATTGTTCATGGCTCTGAGGCCAGAGGATTTTCCTGATGACCGGGCTCGGGTGCGGTTTGTAACCAGCCTTCTGTCAGGCTCGGCTGCCAGGTGGGCCACTCCTTTGTTGGTGCAGGACAGTCCATTGCTAACGGACTATCAGGAGTTTTGGCATCACCTGAGACTAATGTATGAGGACCCCATACGGGCTCAGACAGCAGCCAGATGCCTGAAGGAACTTTGCCAGGGGAAACGCCCCTTGCAGGAGTTCATTTCAGAGTTTCGAGTGCTCTGTTTGGACTCTGCATGGAATGATGTGGCTTTAATGAACGCTTTCCAAGATGGCCTGTCGGAGGACATACAGGACCAGTTGGTTCACATGGAGCGGGCCCCAACCCTCAACGCTCTGGTGGTGCAATGCTTACGCATTGATGCCTGACTTCAACGGCGTAAGACACGACGTCCCGTTCCAGAGCAGCCATCCACCTCAAGGCCACAGCATCCTGTACAACCAGCACCCCAGGTCTCCCACAGTGCCATGGCCAGGGCTGAGGAGCCAATGGAGTTGGGTGCGATCCAACCTCATTTGACAGCCCAAAAACACGCACGGAGACTCCAGGGAGGCTTATGCCTGTATTGTGGGTGGCCTGGACATTTTGCAAATTCATGTTCTGTTCAACAACGGGGGGCACGCAAGCCAGTGCCTGAATCAAAATTTGATCAGTCGGGGAAACAAGGTTGGTTCGGCCTCGGGGAAACCCTAGGTTGGGCACGTATCAACCACCCACCCGAAGTAGCGGAGGGGACTCTGGACCCCTCGACATTTACTTCTAGACACTCAGGTTTTCTTGCTGTCCTGGTTGGGGGGGATTCCTGCAGTTGCGTTGGTGGACTCGGGGGCTACGACCAGTTTCATGGACCAGGCCTTTGCAACTCATTTTGACATTCCCTTGGTTGCGGTGGAGCCTCCAATCAAGGTGGAAATGATTGATGGGCGGGAACTTCGTGGAGGACTCATTCGTTTCACTACCCAGCCGTTGCACCTGGTTATTGGGGACCATGAGGAGGTGATTAGTTTTTACATCACTGCGGACCTTCATCTCCCCTTGGTCTTCGGAATGGCCTGGTTATGGTTACACGATCCTCGGGTGGGCGCAGAATGCCATTTCATTCCCAAGTCTCCAGTGCATGGACCATTTGCGACACACCTGTGCTGGCCAGGACATCGCCGCATCTGCTGTCTCCATACCTCCTGAACTTTCCAATTTCTTGATGTATTTAGTGAGAAGGAGGCAGATCGGTTACCCCTGCATTGACCCTATGACTGTCCCGTGGACCTTCTGCCCGATACCCCACTACCCAAGGGATGCCTGTATTCTATGTCTGAGCCTGATTTGGCTGCCCTTCGTGATTTCTTGGAAAATAATTTGGCCCAGGGGTTTATCTGACCGTCGTTGTCACCTCTTTCTGCTCCCATTCTTTTTGTTAAAAAGAAGACGGGAGACTTGCGCTTGTGCTGTGATTACCGCCGGTTGAATGCCATTATGGTGTGGAATGGTTATCCCTTGCCGCTCATTCCAGAGTTGATGGAACGGTTACGGGAGGCTACTGTCTTCACCAAGCTCGATCTTCAAGGGGCCTACAACCTGGTGTGGATGTGAGACAGGGACGAATGGAAGACGGTGTTTGGCACCCAATATGGCCATTTTGAATACACCGTGATGCCATTTGGGTTGACCAATGCCCCCGTGGTCTTCCAGCACCTGATGAATGACACGTTCTGGGACATGCTCGATCAGTTCACGGTGGTGTACCTGAACAACATTTTGATTTATTCCAGGTCCAGGGACAACCATATTCAACAAGTTTGTCAGGTATTGCAACATCTTCGGGAGCATCAACTTTATGCGAAACTGGAGAAATGCCTCTTCTTCCAGACTTCCATAGAGTTCTTGGGGCACATCATCTCTCCTGAAGGCATTGCCATGAACCCACATAAAGTGGAGGCTTTGTGTAGTTGGGAACCCCCTCGTCGAGTGAAAGATGTTGAACGTCACTTGGGGTTTGCTAATTATTACCGGACCTTCATCCCGGGTTTTACCAAGCTGACGGATCCCATCACTCAGCTCCTTAGGAAGAAGGTCTCATTCCAGTGGGCCCCCCCACAGCAACAGGCCTTTGAGGCTCTCAAGAAGGCCTTTGCCACACAACCTGTCCTGAGGCATCCTGATCCACTTCATCTGTTTGTGGTAGAGATGGATGCGTCCAATGTGACTATTGGGGCTGTGTTGTTGCAAGCCTCAGCAGATGGTGCCCCTCTTTTTCCCTGTGCTTACTATTCTTGGAAACTCACTCCTTCTGAGTGCAACTATACTATCTGAGAAAAAGAGTTGCTGGCTATCAAGGATGCGTTTGAGACCTGACAACATCATCTTGAGGGGGCCTGGCACAAGGATGGATCATCGTAATTTGGAGCACTTGTCCACTGCGAGGAAGTTGAACCAGCAAGAGATTCAGTGGTCATTGTTCTTTGCCCGGTTCAACTCTTTTGTGACTTATATCCCCAGTGGTCAAAATCGGAGAGCAGGTGCCCTGTCCCATAAACCTGAGTACCTTTGTCCCGAGGACCCTCTTCCTCCACATACAGTGCTGCCACCGGAACCTTTGGCTGTTATTCAGGAACCGGTGGATTTGCGGACTCGGATACGAGAGGCGCAGCGCTTAGATGCTTGGTCGCAGCAGAGAATGGGGGAAATTGGACCTGACTCCCCATGGACTTTGGAGGAGGGCTTACTACAACATCGGGGTTGGTTGTACGTGCCCACGAGGACACTTAGAGCCCTTGTTATGACTCAATGTCACGACAACCCTGCTGCCAGCCATTTTGGATTTTTTTAAGGCCCTTCATCTGGTCATACAGACTTTTGGGTGGCCTCGAGTCTGGCATGATGTCTATGCCTACGTCGCATCCTGTGTACCATGCTGGCAAGCGAAAGCTGCAACAGGTGCATCTCCTGGTCTCCTTCAACCACTACTGACTCCGGACAGACCATGGAGGGCAATTTCCATGGACTTCTTAACACATTTGCCCTCTTCCTCGGGATATACAACGGTGCTCGTGGTGGTTGATATGTTAACCAAGATGGCCCACTTTATCCCCTGTCAGAAGTTACCATCGGCTCGTACTACTGCCCAGTTATTTTTGCAGCATGTGTTCCATCTACATGGTCTGCCAGATAGGGTAATTTCAGATCGCAGTGTCCAGTTTACTGCTCAATTTTGGAAGAGCCTGATGACCACATTACAGGTGCAGGTGTGCTTGGCATTGGCGCACCATCCAGAGACTGATGGTGGGATGGAGAAGATGATTGGCATCCTCACCCAATATTTAAGATGTTTTGTTAACCACTGACGGAACGATTGGGTGACTTATCTCCCTCTGGCAGAGTTTGCCTTCAACAACTCCCAGCAGACCTCCACTCACATGACACCTTTTTACACGAATGTGGGTTATCATCCGAGGTTTTTCCCATTGTCGATCTTGGATTTCCTGGTTCCCGAGACGCGAGACTTCTTGTCGGAACTGCATTCAGTTCACCAATTGATTTCACAGCAATTGGAATGGGCTAAGGAGGATTATAAATGGTTCGTGGATCGTTTGCGCCAGGCAACGCCCCTGCTGGCCATGGGAGACAGGGTGTGGTTATCCACAAAGTATCTATGGGTCGATCGTCCAACTAAGAAGTTGGACCATCGCTTCATTGGTCCCTTCCCTATCGAGGCGGTCATCAATCCCATGTGCATTCATCCTGTCTTCCACCATTCCCTTCTGGTTCCTGATGCCCCTTCATGTGCTCTCTGTTCTCCCACTGTTACGGTTCCTCCACCTGTACCCAGTGATGATCCCACTGCTGACGACACAGTGGTCAGCATTTGGAATTCTTGCTGGCTGAAAGGATGGGTTCAATACTTAATTGAGAGGCTAGGAGATGGACCGGAGATTCTTTCTTGGGTGGATGCTTCCCCAGTTCGCACCCTGGACCTTATCCGGAGATTCCATGCACAGTTCCCATTGAAACCACGTCCTGATCGTCAGACTCAGGGGAAGGGCCCTGTGGTGAGGGATAGTGTTGTGACTCGGAGGTTTGAGCCTGCTCTGTTAGAGGACACAGACTTGGATAATGAGGAAGAGGAGGATTTGGCTCTGAGGTTTGAGCCTGCTTTGTTAGAGGACACAGACTTGGACAATGAGGAAGAGGAGGATTTGGCTCTGAGGTTTGAGCCTGCTTTGTTAGAGGATTTGGAATTGCCTTCCTCCCCAAGACTTTCCTCTTCAGAAAGTCCTTCCTTCCTGGTTGTGCCTCAGGTGTCAACAGATAACCAGGAGGGCGTATCAGAGCCTCTGGCTGAGGAATGCTGGTTTGATGTGAGGCAAAGATGCAGGCAAAAGCGTGAAATGCAACGTAGAAAGAAAGGACAAATCAGAGACTGAGATGAGAGACTGACACGCCCCACAGGGAATAAAAGTGGGTGTGTTAGCTCTGGGTTCTTGTTCGGGACAACGTGTTAATTTGTGAGAGCAGCTCTGACGGATTCTCTGTGTGTGGCGATAGCCTATGATTTATGTTCTTGCTTTATTATCGGACTTGGCAGACAGCTTGTGTGAGACTGCCAAGGACTTGCCTGGCCAAAGGAATTTAATCCTGTCATTACTGGTCTTGTCTGCTTGTGTATATTCCTTTGGAAACTTGGATTTGGATTTGGCACAGGTGAGACATAACATGTATGTATATAGCATGTATTGTCTGCATTATGTATACACTTTCTCTTGAGAGCAGGCAACAGAATTTCATTTTTAATGTGGTCCAGTGTTGTCGTAGTAAAAAAAAATGACAATAAAGGATACTCCTATTCTCAAAGCCAACAACTGGTCCCTCACCTGCATCCTCCACAAAAAATTCCACAATGAACCCAATTAGAAGAAATTTAAGCATTTTTTGATGGAATCTCAATTATTTCTGACAAACTGGTAGTTCAGAAGGCTAACGTTCTTCTTGTCTATGGTGATTCATTCATGATTCTGTGGCTCAGAAATGTTGTGTTTCTAGGTGATTATGAAAACTCATTTAGAAAGTTTCTCATTTAGAAAGATTTCATAGTGACATGAATTCAAAGAGGTTGGGATCTCCAGTTGTTCCATGGGGCTCTTTCCTCACAGTGCACTTACAAGAAATTTGAGGCTTCAAAGAATTTCTTCAAGTCATCAAACCTTCAACTCACAAGGATGGATTTCTTCAAGAGGTTTGGCAGCAATTGTTCGACTGCTCACTTTCAAATGAAGAATCTTCCTCAATATCCAATCAAACCTATACTGGAGAAGAGAATTTGGAAAATTTGCCTGCTCCTATTTTTGAGTTGCAGATGACTGGCCAAAGCTACAGTATCTACAATGCTGTTTATGCAGTGGCATATTAGTTGCATGCAGCAGTGAGATCAAAATCCCAACACAGAGCAATGAAAAAGTTTGAATTTCCAGATCTGCAACCCTGGCAGGTAATAGCAATAGCACTTAGACTTATATACTGCTTTATCGTGCTTTGCAGCCCTCTCTAAGCAGTTTACAGAGTCAGCCTTTAATTCCCAACAATTTGGGTTCTCATTTTACCCACCTTGGAAGGATGGAAGGCTGAGTCAACCTTGAGCCTGGAGGGATTTGAACTGCCAAACTCTAGGCAATTGGCTGCAGAGGTAGCTTGCAGTACTGCACTCTAACCACTGCACCACAGAGGCTCCTTTTGCTAATGTCTTCACACCTATCCTTTTTTTCAGTGACTAGTATTTCTTATCTACCATCTAATATAGCTTGTTTATCCTGGTCTCTGGACACAGATCAATACAGATGCTGAAGAAACAAAATTATTAATGTAACATCTCATTCTAAGATATAGAATAAAAGAGGATGAGGAAAAAACATGCCTTTACAAATTTCAATCTAGTCAATGAAATGTATGTATTATTCTTTAATCTGCAAATAACCATTATGTCTCCATGTTGAATTGTCCTGTCTTGTAGAATTATTCAGCCTTGCTTCAATAAGAATTCAGTTATGACATATCTGAAGGCAGTTTTTTTCTGTCCAACACACTTTTCTGAAATGTAAACATTTCATGTTTCTTAATAGGTTTTTGTAATTTAGTCAAGACTTTGTTGTTAAACTGAAGAGTTCATGTAATCATTAATAAAATAAAAGTGAGCTGCATATCTCTATTATTGATTTTATGAGTTCTTTATGAGTTAACTGCTTATGGAGATTCTCTGCCATCCAGGTCATGGTTATCTCAAAAGTTCTTTTTCAAAAGACAACTGGACTTTGCTTTTTCATTGAGAAATATGTTTCACTTCTCATCCAAGAAATTTCTTCACTTCTGACTGAATGGCTCAGATGATTTTATTTCATCAACCCACCACTACAACCATTCAGTCAGAACTGATGAAGCTTCTTGGATGAGAAGCAAAACATCTTCAAGGAAAAAAGCTAAGTCCAGTTGCCTTTTCAAAAAAAAAAAAAACATATTTGGGACAACCATGATCTGGATGACTGAGAATCTTCATAGAAATTCTCCTTAATTTTAATTTAAGAGCCCTGGTTAGAATGTGGCGGTTAGAATGCAGTATTGCAGCATGCTGACTGTCATGGCCCGAGAGGAGCCTGAGTCCACAGAAGAGGATGAGCCAGAGCTGGGGCCAAGAGTGGTTGACAGTGTAGCCTTGTTGGCTCTGGAGGAACACGTGGAGGAGCAGGATGAGGCAGCCCCAAATCCCTCAGGTCTGGCATGGCTTTCCAGCAGAGAAGAACAGGAGCAGGATGGCTGAGAGAGGCAGGGATGGATGCTACCGGTTCAGCCCAGTTCTATAGAACCTGTAACTGCGAAGAGCAACTGACACTGAACCGGTTTGGTGTTTGGCCCGCTCGCCTGCCCAGGCTCTAGGCTGTCCTTTATTCCTTGCTTTCCTTTCCTCAGCTTCTTTGCGCGGCACAGCTGAGGTTGAAAAAGCAGGAACAAGAGGATTTTCAAACACTGCGTACCCATGCGCAACACTTATCAGTTGTCCAGGCAGCACAGCTGATGATTTCTTGCAAATGCTGCACACAAGCATGCTATGATTATGATCCTGGTGCTCCAGGATTTTTGAAAGATATAGTGCAGTGGTTCAGAGATGACCTCTGTCAGCTCCTTTAAAACTCTGGGATCTAATCCATCAAGCCCTGATGATTTGTGTTCATCAAGATCAGAGAAGTGTTCTCTTACTAGTTTTTTTTGCTTATTTTTTTTTTTTAAATCTGGTCTGATTTTTTTTATAAAGTTTTATGTTTTTTTAAGACAAACATAGACAAACAAAACATAAAAACATCAAGCCATCTTCCATATATATACATACAGTGTGTCAGTTGGTTTACAAATTGTTTTGTGCTTCCACTTCGTAGTCTTCAATTACAATTCAATTACATTGTATATATTCTCATATTGTCAATCAAATATTCCTAAATACATTAATATCATTATTAATCAGTCATTTGACTATACTATTATTCATTCATGTTTTACAAAATAATCTATATTTTATTTAATTTGTTTTGTGACAGTTCATATTATCATCTCAGATCTACCCTACAATCATTTTGTAGATATAATAAAAAATACATTTTTATATATTCTAAAAATCTAATTTTATATGTTCTAAAAATCTACATATTTCATTACCATGTTTTATTGTCTAACCATTGATAGAATAGATCCCAAATTTTATAAAATTATTTATCTTCTTGTTCTCTGATTTCAAATGTCAATCTACTCATTTCAGCACATTCCAATATTTTCTTAATTTTCTCCTGTGATGGTACTTTCTCATTTTTCCAGTTTTTGGCAAATACAATCCTAGCCACTGTTAATACATTTACAATCAGGTATTTCAATTCTTTAGTATATACTTCAGGTAAAATTGCCAGTAAAAATATCTCTGGTTTCAAGTCTATATGCTTTTTTGTCATTTTTTCCAACCAGATGTGGATTTTAGTCCAATATTTTTTGGCATCTACACAAGTCCACCACATATGGTAATATGAGCCAGGTACTTGATGACATTTCCAACATTTTTCTGATTTATTCTTGAACATTCTTTCTATTCTTGTTGGGGGAAAATGCCACCTGTAAAACATCTTATAAAATTTTTCTTTGTATGCTGTTGAGAATGTCATTTTATAATTTTGAGACCACAATTTTTGACATTTCTCTAGATCAATCCCATATCCAAAATTCTACCCCCAAGCAATCACTGTTTCTTTAACTTGTTCTTCTTCTAATTTAATTTCTAATAGATATCCATACAATTTTTTAATCACCTTTACATCAGTACCTGTCAAAATCTTACTAAATCAGTCAGTTTATCATAGAAACCTTCTGTTTTAGAATCTTTATCATACCTTGAATGTATTTGTGCATATGAAAACCAATTCATCTTTATACCTTGTTCTCCTAATTTTTGCATAGATTTAAGTTCACTCCTTTCATTCAATGTTTCACCTTATCTAACTGTTTGTTCCTTTTTGTATATTATAGGATAAGAAAAAGAAAAAGCTTCAATAGTCAATAGCCAGACTGGAATTTTCAAATAACATTGCCTTTTAGTCTTATCCCAGTTTAACCACAGAGACTCCTGTATATAATATCTTCTAAAATACCCCTGTGTTTTAGTTCCTTTGTACCATAAAAAAGCATGCCACCCCAACAATAGATCATGTCCTTCTAGTGTCAACAATCTAGTATTTCTTAGTGCTATCTTCCTTAACCCACATCAAATTTGTAGCTTGGTAGTACAACTACAATTAGGCAAACCAAATCCTCCTCTTATTCTAGCATCTTGCAAAAGTTTTAATTTTATTCTCGCTTTCTTACCTTGCCATATGTATTTCAACACAATTTTATTTAAATGTTCAAAATAATCTCTTCCAAGCCTAATTGGAATTGTTTGAAACAAATATAAAATTCTGGGTAATATATTCATCTTGATTGTTGATATTCTCCCTATTAATGACAGTTGTAAATTTTCCCATTTTGCCAAATCTAGCGCTATCTGCTGCTTAAGTTTAATATAGTTATTCTCTTTTAGTGTACTACACCTTGCTGTCAAATGTATCCCCAAGTACTTGATCTTATTCGTGACCTGGATTTTTGATACATCTGCCAGTTCTTCTTTTTGTCTTGATAACATATTCTTTGTCAAAATCTTTATTTTGTCTTTGTTCATTTTCAAACCAGCCACCTTTCCATATATCTTTCTATCAATTTTAATGCTGTTTCTAGTGGGTTTTCTAAGATGAAAACCAGATAATCTGCAAATGCTTGCAATTTAAATTCTTCTTGTTTAATTTTCATCCCTTTTATGTCCTTTTCTTCTCTAATATTTCTATTTAGCACTTCCAAGTTTAACACAAACAACAAAGGTGACAGTGGGCATCCTTGTCTTGTTCCTTTTCTTATATCAATAGAGTCCATTAATTCTCCCTCTATCATTACCTTTGCTGTTTGGTTATGATATATAGCTTCTACTGCTTGGATGAATTTTTTTTACCAAAACCCATCTGTTCCAGCTGTAATAACATGAATCACCAATTCACATTGTCAAATGCCTTCTGTACATCTAAGAATACTAAAGCCATTTGTTTATTCAGGGTGTGCCTCATAGTATTCCAAAGTGTCCAAAATTACTCTCATATTGTCTTTAATTTGTCTCTTTGGCAGAAATCCATTTTGGTCAGAGTGAATAAAATTATTTAGGTATTTTTTAAAGTCTTTCTGCCAATATTGAAGCAAAAATTTTATAATCTGCATTTAGTAGGGAAATAGGTTTGTAATTCTTGATTTGTAATGGGTCGGCCTCCTCTTTTGGGATAAGTGTAATATAAGCTTCTGACCATGATTTAGGTATCTTTTTCTTTGACATAACTTCATTCATAACTTCTAGCGATGGAAGATTCAATGATTCTTGTAATGTTTTATAAAATTCTGCCGGAAGTCCATCTGGGCCTGGCGCCTTTCCATTGTTTTGCTTCTTAAGTGCTTCAGTTAACTCCATCGTCGTTATATTGCTTTCTAACATTATTTCAATCTCTTTAGGTATCTGGGGTAGGTTAGCATTCTGTAAGTACTGTTTAACTCTTTCATCATCAATATTCTCTTGTGTATATGGTTTCCCGTAATAGTCTCATATAATTTCCTTCTTCTCTTTACTTCCATAGCAAACTTGGCCTTGATCATCTATCAATTGCAATATTTTTCCTTGATTCTTTCTCCTTTCTCAGTTTATAAGCTAACCACCTACCTAGTTTATTTGCATCGTCAAAGTAGTTCTGTTTCATGCCTCTGATTTTCTGTGCTAATTCTTCTTTTTCCATTAATCCCATTTTATGTTTAATTATATCCATTTTTAACTTAATGTCCTTTTTCTGTGGCATTTTCTTTAACTCTTTTTCAAGTTCTTTATACTCATCCTCTAATGGCTTAGAGGCTAGTCTTTTCATGGTATTTCTTTTCCTTGTTTAGTCTATTATCAAGCCTCTGGCATATGCCTTTACTGTATCCCATACATTCTGCATTGATGTATCTTCTTTTTTATTTTCTTTAAAGAAAAAAAACAGTTCTTTCTCCATCCTCTGTATGAAGTCATTTTCTTTTAATATAGTATTGTTTAACATCCATCTAGATCTTCTTCTTTGTCCATTCCATTTAATTGTCATTAGATTATCATCTGCCAAATACTTGTTTCAATATTTACTTCTTCCATATTAGCTAACTTCTGTTGACATCCATATCATATCTATTCTGGACCATGATAAATGTCTGTTTGAATAGAAAGTGTATTGTTTAGTCTTAGCATTTCTTTCTCTCCATGCATCTTTTAGGTTTATTTCATCTGTCATTTTAAAAAGGATTTAGGGAGAGTCTTTCTGTTTTGCTTTGTTGTTTTCTGTGTTGTATAGTCCAATTTATTGTCTACAATTCCATTGAAATCTCCCATCATAACGATATTAGTATAGTTCAGTTCAATTATTTTCATATGTAGTTTTCTATAAAAATTTTCTTGATTGTCATTTGGGGCATAGATTGCAATCAGGAGTCTTTTCATGTTATTGTCCATTATTTCCACCATTAATACTCTTCCATTATCATCTGTATCAATCAATTTCACTGGGATAATATCTTTAATGTATAGAACCACTCCTCTTTTCTTGCATTGTGTCAAAGAAGTAAAAATTTTCCCTAACTTTAGCTTTATCAACAGTTATTCATGTTGCTTTTTAATATGTACTTCTTGTAGTCAGATTATATCAAATTTTAATTTCTCTAATTTATGAAAAGTTTTCCTTCTTTTAGCAGCTGAATTAAGTCCATTTATGTTAATTGTAATCAGTTTTTTCTCTTCCATGTTTATACTTTATAATTAGGTTTAGCAGCTCTTGTAGATCTTGGTTCATGTTGTTCCTTAACTTCCACCTTTCCGCCTACTGCACCTTCTTCATTTTCAGTCACTATTTGGCAGTCCTCTTGGAATTCATTTAATGACATTTCTTCTTCTGTCTCCTCCTCTCTCCCTCCAAAGTATTCAGTATAAAACAATTCAGCTTTCTCAGTTGAGTCAATTCTGTGTCTCTGTTCTTGCCATGTGAACATTAAACCTTTTGGAATCAGCCATCTATAATTCACCTCTTTTTAAAGTAGGATTTTAGTCAGTAATCGGTATTCTCTTCTCATTTCTCTCACTCTTCTAAGCACTTGTTTCAGGACCACAATCTCCTTATCTTTATATTTCAATGTTTTCTCTCTTGCCACCTGTAATATTTGTGTTTTAATGGCTTTCTTTGTAAATCTGATATGAACTTTTCTTTGTACGCTCTTTCTCATTGCATATCTTGCGAAGATTTGAAAAACCTTGTCTGTTCCATCCATCATCTTCTCTTTGGTTATTTCCAAGCTTCAGCCAAGATTTCTATCATTATCTCAGCTAAGTTTTGTCCCTTTTCTTCCTCTACGTTTTGAAATCTGAGATAAAATTTTGATCTGTCCATCTCCCATCCCACTTTTATCTTGTTCAACCACTGTTAATCTATCATCAATATCTCCAATCTTCTTATCTCTTTGTTTATCTTCTTCTTCAATTTTTTTGAATTTCTCATCAAACTTCATCATCATTTGTTGAATATTCTCCACTTTTTCATCAGTTTTTTCTATTCTCCTTTCAATATTCTCTGTTCTTGCTTGTATGCTTTGATTTCCTTGCATTATCATCTGCAATGTCACCTTCTCCTGTTCTTTTTCTTGCTATAACATCATCTGTATTGAGTGTTGTCCTCCAGATGGTGAAGAAGAAATAGTAAGAATTGAAGAACCAGCCGCTGTTAATTTCCTGCTCATTTCAGACAATTCAAGATCTTCAGGTTCTTCTAAACTTTAATCCATTTGTGAAATAGCCAATTGTAAATCCAAGTAAAAATAGTGAAAAAAAGAAACAAGATAGAAAAATAAAGATTTCTTCAGGTTCTTGTGTACCTTAATCCAATCACTTAGTTAAATAGCAGTAAAAGCTCAAAAAAGGAAGAACCCCCCCCCATAAACAGAGAAAGGAAAACAGAGAAAGTTAAATCTTGTAAAAGGTAGAAAAATAAAAAGTAAAAAAACTAAAAAGAAAAAGGAATTTCTTCAGGTTCTTCAACACCTTAATCCAATTAGAAATTCTCAGGTATGAAAAAGTATACAAAAAAAAAAAAAGAAAGCCACACACACACAAAACCAATATGGAGGGTAGATAAAAATGCAGGAGAAGGAGAGAGAGAAAAAGAAAAGGCCTACTCCCCTAAAAAAAAAAAAAAGAAGGAAAACATTAATACTAAGGCTTTTCCTTTAAAATAGAATGCAAAAGTAAAAATTAGGCTCCAAAAGCAAAAAAAAAAAAAAAAAGACAAAAGCAAGTTCCAAGAGTCCAGAGATGCAAATAACTATTACAAATAATAAGCTGATAAGGAGGGGGTATGAGGAATAGCTCAACTTAAAAAAGAGAAAAAGAACACACTGCACCTATTTAGTTATTCAAGGCTTTTGTTAATCTTTATAGCTCTCTTCTCTAGAATCTTTTCATCTTTTTTTCTGTATACTTCTACACCAGACTTCAGCTACTGATAGAAACCCAGAAGAACACCTGCAATAATCTCTACAGGACAATGCAACAAATATAAAAGTTAGATTAATTTCAATGGAATTAAGGCCAATAATAATAAAATGAAGTCCATTCAGAAATACAAAAGTTGCAATCATTTCAATGAAAATGTGATTACCAATAATGAAAGTAACTGAATGAAACTATTAATCCAGCATTGAATTGTTCCATGGTGAATTGGCCATGACAATTTGGTCATGATGATTTGGCCATGATGATTTGTCTTAGACCCTCCCCAAGCTAACAAGCATTTGTACCTAGAGACATAATATAAAGGAAAGGAGAAACCCACACAGATGCAATATTTTACTTCCTTGAAGAGAAGAAAATACAGGCACTTCTTGCAGACATGGTTGGTAAACAGACCCTGTTGGTACACAGACTCTTATGTCACACCAATGCAAACACATAAAATAAAAACCTGGCAATTTCTGTAAAAATGGGACTATAGTTAAATATAGTAGAGAAGACCAAATATATCACAACACATGCAGCAAACATCTTTAAAATCAATAAACAAAACAGTGAACTGGTATATAGATTTTGCCTTTTAAGATCAAATATCAACAATAAAGGAAGCAGACCTCAAAAAATATGCTGTAGACCAGGGGTGTGAAACTCAAGGCCCAGGGGCTGGCCTGCAGTGCTTCTGTCAGTGAAAATAGACTTTTCAGCTTCCTCCAGCTCTTTTTTCACTGGCAGAGGGTTCCAGGAAGCCGTCACAGCCGAAAACAGAGCTTGAGAACCTGTTTTTACTGGCAAAGCACTTGGGCCACCACAGGTGCCCCCGACACTAGTGATGTGGAACTGGCCTCACCCACCATGGCCATGCCTACCCTGGTCCCCCAAGGTCAAACTCAACTCTGATGCAGCCCTCAATGAAATAGAGTTTGACACCCCTGCTGTAGACTAGGATAGCAAGAAAGATTTCAGGGAAGATTTTCAATGCAATCATATGACAATACTTAAGAAGATGGGAATTGTGTTTGATACAACAATAACCCATTAAAATTAACAAACTATCATCCACCCAAGCAACACATGCTCCTATCAACTCTCGATGAGCACCCTATTAACATTACTATATCCAATCTGGAAGAGAAGAACCAAAGAAAATACTGCCATCTTGAAAATGCCTTGAAATAGGCATTTTTGGAGAAAAATGAAATGATAACAATCTGAATTTCCTTTTAAAAAAAACAATCACTGGTAACAAATATGAATGAGTTTTTTAAATGCATGGAAGAGTTTTCGGGCCAGAAGCAAGTTAGGTGTCTTAGCCAAAGAAAAAACTCTGTGGCATATCAAAGAGGCTTAGGTATCACTTTCACTTGGAGTTTTCTTGTCCCTCATCAATGCAGTGTTGAGTACTGAGATATAATTAAAATCACATTTCAAGATGTCACTTTGAAATACATTTCAGGTTGTCACTTTAATAACTAAGACAGGTTTTATGTCTTCCACCCATAATTTAAGGGGGAAAAGGTCTATATTTTACATGTTCCTTTACTTTGTGGTTGAAGGGCTGGACCCAAATTCAGGGTTGGGATTCAAAAATCCCAGCAACCAGTTTGCTTCCCACTTGCTGGGTGGGCATGGCTATGGTGGGCGTGGCTTACTGGAACTTCCAGGAGAGTCATTTTTGCCTTCTCAAGGGTCTGGAGGCTTCCCCCGGGCCTCTGGAAGAGCAAAAATGGCCTCCCTGGGATCTGGAGGCCCACTGGAAGCCAGAAACAGCCCCATCTCCAGACTTCTGATATTTCCAGGAGGTCTGTTTTTCACCTTCCCAAGTCTGGAGTCTTTCCCCGGGCCTCTGGGAGGGGTGTCAAACTCTTGTCACCACGGCATCATCACTTAATGTATCATGACTTTTTCCCCTTTGTTAAACCGGGCATGGTTAGCATGTGATGTATCCAGCACATTGGCCATGAGTTTGACAGCCCTGATCGAGTGTCAGCAAGCACTTGACAAGGGATGAACAAAAGAATAGAAAAAAATATTTTTATAAATCAAAAGGGAAAGTGATTAAGGAAATTACATACTATCTTGAATTCTAAAGTAGTTGATGGGGAGAAGTTTCATTAGTAATTTTAGAATAAGGTTTTTTTTTTACTGCTTTTAAAATATTAAGAACCTTTGGAACAGCATGTTTGATGGAGTTCAATGGGTAAGTTTCCTTCAGTCCTCAATGAAAGAAATGTTGAGTATGAATTTAAAGGTTACAAACTTTTGCGATTAAGATTAAGAACTTTAAATGAATAAACAGCAGAAAGGTGATTAGGGTGTTGTTTTTGGAAAATTAGAAATTAACTAAGGAACCAGATGAATTTGAAATAGGCTTTTTGAAATCAATTAAAATAAACATTCCCATTGAAAGTCACTGTTGTTTCAATTGTGGATTAAAAAAAAGTCCAATGGATAATTTAGTCTTCTGAGAATTGGGTTGATCATTATCATTTCCTGATCTACTCGAATAGGTGAGAGCTATGCAAAAACATTCAAAAAACAGAAAGCAAGAGTAAAATAAGATAAAATCTCAGCCTCTCTGTGGGGATCTTGATAATAAGAAGAAACAATGCTATTCATTTTCATGATTCTGCGACTTTTTATTACTATTTATCAGGGAACATTGCTATTAATACCGAAACATTTCTTTATTCTCCTGTTGAAGTTCAAGTCTAGATAAAATCATTTTTCTCAAGAGGTGCATGTGGACTAGTCCATTTTCTTAAAAAAAAAAAACTAGCTGACTGTCTCAACTTGTAGCCTTTGTACCAAGGACATGTTCTTTCTTCTGATGTTTCCAGTAATCAAAGTGGATACACTGACTTGCTCGGTTGCCGATCCTTTTCCCGTTCTGCATGAATGGTACCAACCAGGTGATCTCTTAATTGGAGGGATGGTTTCTCAGATTATATTTGTTTCCAATGAACATTGGTTTGATGAATACCCTTCACATAGGATATTTGATATTACAAAGTAAGCAAATATCTATCCTCACCTAATGGGAATTTGCCCCTTGTTAGCTTTTGCAGATCAGATCTTTTGTTTCTGGTTTAACAAATAGGGTCTAAAACATATGAAGAACAGTTGCAGGAACTGTTCTAGTTTAATGAAAAGAAGGACTGGGGTGACATGATAGCAGTGTTCCAATATCGCAGGGATTGCCACAAAGAAGAGGGAGTCGAGCTATTCTCCAAAGCACCTGAAGGCAGGATAAGAAACAATGAGTGGAAGCTAATCAAGGAGAGAAGCAACTTAGAATTAAGGAGAACAACTAACCAATGGAACAACTTGCCTCTAGAAGTTGTAAATGCTCCAAAACTGGTAGTTTTTAAGAAGAGATTGGATAACCATTTGTCTGAAATGGTGTAGGGTTTCTTGCTTAAGCAGGGAGTTGGACTAGAAGACCTCCAAGGTCTCCTCCAACCCTGTTCCTATATTCTATATACCAAGGGAAAAGGCTGTTCTCCCTCTATAAATTGATCACCTTTTGAAAAGATGTCACAAAACTGTGAGAACAACTTAAAGACCAGTTTTACCATTAACAAGATTATGAAGTCTTCGTTCACTTCAGATGTCCAGAACACAAAGATATATAAAGCACATTTAGCAATCTAGTGTCTTTTATACTGAACTCTTCTATATTCTGTATTTTTAAATTAATTTACTTAGATGAGATCTAAGGGTCTTTGTGGTTTTTTTCCATAAGTATATACCCATAGGAAGGTTATTGAGGTACCTTCTACTAGATTGATTGATACTCATTGATGACCCTCACTTTGTCAAGGACCTCGGAGTACTCATATCTAATGATCTAAGCGCTAGAGCCCACTGTAACAGCATTGCCAAAAGGCATTAAGAGTTGTAAATCCAATCTTATGAAGCTTCCCCTCTGGAAATATTGAATTGCTAACTGGGGCATTCAAAACCTTTGCTAGACCAATACTCAAATACAGGTCATCTGTCTGGAATGAGCACTGCATATCAGACATTAATACAATTTAGCAACTCCATAAGTATTTTACCAGAAGAGTACTACACTCCTCTGCTCCCAACAGAATAAATACCCTATACCACCAGGCTTGAAATTATTTATTTATTTATTTATTTTTATTTATTTGATTTGCAAACTGCCTACAGGATAATAGGTATAAGTATATACATAGTTATGAATACATGAAATGGGTACATATAAGAAAAATGAAAGAAACAATAGGACAGGGATGGTAGGCACGTAGGTGGGCTTATGCACACCCCCTATGACCTCTTAGGAAAGGGGTGAGATCAATAGTAGAAAGTCTAAGGTCAAAGTTTTTGGGGTTTGGGGAAGAAACCACAGAGTCAGGTAGAGTATTCCAGACATTGACCACTCTGTTGCTGAAGTCGTATTTCCTGCAATCAAGTTTGCTGCAGTTAACCTTGAGTTTGTATCTGTTATGTGCCCTTGTTTTGTTATGGTTGAAGCTGAAGTATTTATTGACTGGTAAGTTTGGGCTTGGACTATCTTGAAGTACGCTGCCTATGGTTGGACTTAAGCGTAGTATACAAAATTATCTGCTACAATGTCCTACAAGTCAATGACTACCTCAGCTTCAACCACAATACAAGAGCACAAAACAGATACAAACTCAACGTTAACTGCTCCAAACTTGATTGCAGAAAGTACGACCTCAACAACAGAGTGGACAATGCCTGGAATGCACTACCTGACTTTGTTGTTACATCCTCAAACCCCCACTCCTTTAACCTCAAACTATGCACTATTGACCTCACCCTAAGAGGTCTGTTAGGGGCATGCATAAGTGCACCATCGTGCCCCCTGTCTCTGTCCTATTGTCCCCATTTATTTGTACCTATTTCCTGTATTCTTACTCATGTTTATACTTATACCTATTATCTTGTAAGCAATTGAAAAATAAAATAAATAAATAGATTGCATTTTGCTAGATGCTGAGTTTTTCTGTAAATACTTCTTCACCACTAAAGATACAACCTTATTTCAATTGCCTTTGCAGAATTTGGCTTCCCTTATCATGAACAATGCAAAAAACAAAACAAAACAAACAAATAGGGAGACGGTACAATGATGTGATATATATTATATATTATGATATACTATGATGATTTGATATAGAGAGAAATTGAAAGTGAAAATGTTCAAGCATGGTGTTCCTGTACTATAAAATAAGAATGATGCAATAAAATTTGTTTAAGCAAAACAATTTTTATGTAAAATGAGAAATAGCTGTAAAAAAAAAAAGCACAAAACTGTAATATTAAATCAACTACTTTTCAGAGACCTAAAAAACCAAGAATATGTATATCTTTATTCAGATCTATATAAGGACTGAGCAAAGCTGAAAGGAAAATTATATTAAATGAAAAATTAAATTCTATTCTGGAGAAAAGAGTAATATATACTGTACATTGTTTTGCCTTATAACCTAACAAGCTGAAAGGTGTATGTCTTTATGAGTAAATTTTCAGATATAATGGAATGAATAATAGAATGGCTACTTCCCCAAACATATTTGCAATTTAGTGCTATGTGGAGCTACATAATTCTGAAGTATTAACACCAAAAAGGAATTTGATCTTTCAATTCCAGTTCTAGCCAAAAATATCATTTTATATGAACAAATTCATCCACTGCATACTTACCTTCTGGAATGCTTTATTTATTTCAGTATGATCACAAAATTCTACCAGCATGTCCTTTCCTTAGAATTTGCCATCAAGGAGATCAATGAGAATCCACAAATCTTGTCTAATGTCACACTTGGTGTCCACGTTTCAGACAGCTTCTATGATCCAAGAATGACTTATCGGACCACTCTCGACCTGCTTTTCAAATCAAACAGATTTCTTCCCAACTATGAATGTGGCATTCATAAAAATCTCATGGCCATTCTTGGAGGACTTGGATCTGATACTTCTTCCCATATTGCAGAAATTATAGATTTCTACAAGATACCTCAGGTTGGTGTACATATGGGGATAATTAACCAAATCATTTGTTTGGAAATTAATCTTATTTGAGAGGGTCACCTGATATAGTGGCTTGACCACTATCTGTGGTGAAATCTGGAACTGTGACAAGAGGAGGATAGAAAAGGCTGGCTAGCAAACAGAACATAGAATAATAGAGTTTAAAGGGACCTTGGAGGTCAAGCAGGAGACCCTATACCATTTCAAACAAGTGGTTGTCCAGTCTCTTCTTAAAAACCTCCAATAATGAAGCACCCACAACTTCTGAAGCCAAGCTGTTCCACTCTGTTATTCTATTCTATTCTATTCTATTCTATTCTATTCTATTCTATTCTATTCTATTCCATTCCATTCCATTCCATTCCACTCCACTCCACTCCACTTCACTCTATTCTATTGTATTCTCACTGTCAGGAAATTACTCCTTATTTCTGGGTTCATTCTCTCCTTCATTAGTTTCCATCCACTGCTTCTTCTTCTGTCTGCAGATGCTTTGGAGAATAAGTTGACACCCTCTTCTTTGTGGCAGCCCCTTAGATACCGAGAGACTGCTGTCATGTCACCCTTAGTCCTTCTTTTCATTAGGCTAGATATACCCAGTTACTGCAACTGTTCTTCATATGTGTATACTAGCTCGATACCCATACTTTGCTGCAAAACTATGTGGTTGGACTTAATTTATGGGGAGGAAAATATGGGGAAAAAATTCTGCCTCTGCCTACCAGCATCCATTAGTATTCATCTGGGTAACATCCTATCAGTGTGTGTGAGAGTTGAGGGCTGTTTGGAAGCTGAAAGAGTATTTGCTGTGTGAGCAAGAAGGAGACAGCAAGGAGCCTAGGTGTGGCTTAGCTCAACTGTTCTGT
>NW_020769621.1:143818-154057 GCF_900518735.1 Pseudonaja textilis
ATCCATGGCGAACTATCATTTCAATGAGTTTTCCTTTCACCAGCATCCCTCTCAGGAATATTTTGGCAATCCGGAGTAAGGAATTCTGATCTTTCACCTTTGTGGCATCTCTAGGTAGAGGGATTATAATAAATAGGGGGAAACTACATTTTCTTCCCTAATGTGGACCCTTTCTGATGAAAAATACTGCATGATGGAACATAGAATGTCATAAAGCTATTGTTTGATTATGATGCAACAAAATTCCATCTTTGAAAATGTGAAGCATTAGATTAGAAGTGTGATTGGACACACAAGGAATTTGTCTTTGATGTGTGTGCTCTCAGTGTACATAAAAAGAAAAGACACATTTGTCAAGAATCATAAGGTACAACACTGGATGATAGTCATAGGGTACAAATAAGCAATCAAATCAAATAGTACTATGAACTATTAGGAAGCCTATTTTATGTCAAAAATATTAGGAAGCCTATTTTATGTCAAAAAGAAAATACTTAGGGAAAAATATATCAAAGTGTGCATAAACCTACAACAAATGAGGAAATTTCTATCTCGTAATAAGAGCTTCCTGTGACCTGTTTTATAGTGTAAGATTTTTCAAGTGCAGCTCAGAATCTAATAAATCCAATGAATTCTGAACATGAGGCTACTGATAATCAGCTTTATTTTCTGATCAGAAAACTAAAACTGGATGGCGTTTCAGTCTCCCACCCTAAAAAGCAAGCCAGAGAGAAAGAAAAGCAGGCACGCGCAAAAACGTTTCCTTGAACTTTTATAGATTACACAGCTAGAAAACACCGTAATTGCTCTGGAAACATTATTTCCTATCAAGCAAAGCTCATGAAATTTTCTCAGCATTTCTGCAAACAAAGGAACCTTACTTAGATGGATTGGAAAGAAATACATTTTAGCTCAAAGCTTTGTTTCTCACATTTTAAGTTACTGGGAAGAATACATTCTAAGTTAGTTACAAGAAGGTAGATGCATTTTGTATTTCTCAAGTAGTTACTTTGCTAAGCTAAGGTTAGTAGTTTTTATCTCTGCAGTTAGCTCAGCTCCCAGCTCTGCAAGGAAATCAAAGATTGGGTCAGACACACACTGTATATACACTCTGTTTATGCTCCAATCCCTTCATATCCTCCCTTTTAACGGCAATAGGATGCTTCCTATTGCTGAAACAATGGTGAATATTGCTAGGGTACTGGTGTCAAAGTAAGAACCTTGGCAGGCTTGTCAGGTCTTCCTGAAGCCAAACTGTTATTCCAGAAATTGTGCTAGTAACAACTGATCTTATAACAAATATCAAACAAGGTAATATCATCAAAATCCTTTTCAGGTGAAAAGAGTTGGAGCAATAGTTTGTAGTCATTGCTGTCAAATGCTTCTGATGGCAAGACATCGTGATAAATAGAATCCTCAATAACAAATAGAGTTAACAATGCCTCCCAAGGAATAAAACGAGCCAAAGGAGGCAGTGGACACCTCAAATAGTTGAACACTTAGGGTAGTGAAGTCCACTGTGGCTTTAATCACATACACACAACTTTTCTTCTTGAGGTGCAGCAATTTCATCAGGCAGCAATAATGCAAAGCAAAAAGCAAATTGCTATAAAAGCAAACAGCAGGTAGTCAGGATTTCAGATCATCAAAAAGGTCTGCAGGTGAAGCTGGGGTTTGTTGCAAATGTAGCTTCAGATCAGTGATGGGTTGACATTGCCACTGGGGTGGTGGAATCTTCTTTATTCTAGAAACGTGGACCCAAGTTTTGATGCCTTCAACTTTAGCCACCGTGGGTGTGCTGAGAAGAACCTACTGAGGGTTGGACCACTTGGCACTACAGAAGAGTTCCTTTACTCGAACCCACTCTCTAGGTTGAACACATGGTGGCACTGTTGTTACTGGTGGCAATGCTTCTTGCACCTGTTGGGAAATACGAGACAAAACCTGGGCCAGTTTCTGCAAATATTGTGTTACATATTTATCTCTCCTTCATCCCTTGATATTGACTGGGATGAGAAAGGTCTACCATAGAGCATCTCAAAGGGTTACAGTTTCCACTGTCCTCGAGGTAATGCCCTGATTCTGGTTAAAGCAATGGGCAAGACCTGTGGCCAAGGCAAATGGGTCTCCTGGCATAACTTGGCTAAATGGGACTTTAATGGTCAGTTAAGACATTCTGCGAAAGCCGAAGCTTCAAAAGAACTACGTGGGATGTAAAATGTCTACCATTGACAGATTCTATATTCTTTGGTACTCCAAATCTAGGGAAGATTACTTCTATCATGATTTTGACAACTTCTCTAGTGTTTGTGTGGCTGTGGGGATGGCTTATAATTATAGAATTTGGTTATATTTTTTTGTCTGGACTTAATAAGATTTTCTCTAGTTGTTGTAGCTTACCGTAAATTCCGAAATTTTTCTTATCCTATCTGTATCTATTTTGAATTTGAAGGTAAGCCCACCAGTCTACTTGTAGCCCTTCTTCTTGGAGATCCTGCCAAGATTTTAAAATTCCTTGCGCATCTAGAAGGTCTTTGAATTTAATCATCTTGTTAAGATCCAAATTATTTGGATGTATCATCGTCTCGATCATTGAGATCCAAATTGGGATTTTTAGGTAATTTTTTTTATTTTATTCCAATTAGCCAATAAAGAGTCTCTAATTACATGTCTGTGGAAATAATTCTGTTTGGTTTTTCCAGTGTCCCATAAAAATGCATGCCACCCGCACTGTAAGTCATGGCCTTCTAGGAATTGGATTCTTTTATTCGACAAGTTTACCCATTCTTTCAGTCAAAGTAAGGAGGCTGCGCTATAGTACAGTTCCCAGTTTGGGAGTGTCATACCGCCCGCCCCCCGCTCTTCATAATTTGCATTGCCTTTAGATTTATCCTCGTTTTTTTGCCTTGCCAAATAAATTTGGTGGTTATCCTATTAAGTTCCACAAAATAATTTTTAGGTATTTTTATTGGTATTGTTTGGAATAAATAGATAAATGTAGGAAGAATGTTCATTTTAATAGTAGCAATCCTCCCTAATAGAGAGATTTGCAATTTAACCCATAGCTCTAAGTCTTTTTTGACTTGTTGAAATAATTTACTTTAATTATTTTCCATTAAGGTTTTGCAATGAGCTGTCAGCCAAATTCCTAAGTATTTAATTTTTTTAACACTTGTAGTCCCATTATCCTTTCCAGTTTTAATATTTTTCTGTTAGATTTTTAGTTATTAACTTCATTTTTTCCCTATTAATTTTAAGTCCTGCAACTTTCCCACATTGATCTAACTCTTACAGTAGTTCTTGACCTGTTTCAATGGGTTCCTCTATAAAAATAAATAAAAACGTATCACCTGCAAACGACTGCAGTTTGTATTCTTCTTTCTTAATTTTTATCCCTTTTATTCCTGGGTTCTGTCTAATTCGTGTAAGCAATGTTTCCAAAGATAAAATGAAGAGCAGGGGAGATAATGGACATCCCTGCCTAACTCCTTTCTCTATTTTTATTGAGCGTGTATACTATTTTTATTGAGCGTGTATACTATAATTATAATATTCACCTTTTGTGAGTCATAAATTGTAGTCACGATGTTTTCGAATTTAGTGCCTAAATTCATATTGTAAATTTGTTGAATTAGAAATTGCCAGTTTAGGTTGTCAAAGGCCTTCTATGCATCCAAGAATACAAGGGTTATTTGTTTTTCTGGATGGGCTTTGTAGTATTCCAAGACATTTAACACTATTCTTAAATTGTTCATAATTTGTCTATTGGGAAGAAATCCGTTTTGATCTTTATGTATATATTCATTCAGTATTTTTTTAGTCTATTTGCTATAATTGTAGTAAATATTATATGATCAGTATTTAAAAGAGAGATTGGTGTATTATTTTGTATGAGTCATGAATCTGAGTCTTCTTTCGGGATCAACGAGATCAGTGTCTCCTTCCATGAATCCGGTATTCTAGCTGCAAGTAGAACCTCATTATATACTTCCACCATGAGAAGTGCTATTTGTTCTCCTATTTTCTTATATAGTTCCCCTGGAATCCAATCAGGTCCTGGGGTTTTATTCTTCTATTGATTTTCTATTGCTGTTTTTAGCTCAGGCCACATAATCTCTCTAATTAACATTTCCTTCATCCCCTCCCCGATTATTTTATCTTTTGTTTCATCCAAATAGTTTCTTATCATGTCGTCATTTGCCTCCTTTTTATAAAGGTCTTCAAAAAATTTACATGCAATTTCTTTTTTCTGATCTATTCCCTGTTGGGCATCCCCATTTTCATCTATTAATTGGTAAATCAATCTTTTCTGTTTCTCTTTTTTAAGTTTATAGGACAACCATCTTCCTGGTTTATTGGCCTGTTCAAAGTATATCTATCTAACTATATTCAACTCTGAAATCATTCCTTCCTGTTCAATTAAATTTAATTTGTGTTTAGTTATTATCATCTGGTTTTGCAATTTACAATCTTTTGGGGTGTTTTGTAACTGGATTTCTAATTCTTTAATTCTTTGTTTTAATTTGTTTTGTAGGGCATATTTTTCTTTATTTCTCCTAGCAATGTATGATATCATTGTGCCTCTTATTATTGCCTTCATTGTGTCCAAAATATTCTGTTTCGTAGTTGCCTCATTATTATTTTCTTTTAAGAAGTAGTCTAATTCCTCCTTAAGTTTATTCATAAATTCTTTCTCTTTAGTTAGCTGTGTATTTAGAGTCCACCTTTTCCTTGGTTTTTTCCTACCTTTCCACACTATCTGAATTGGATTATGATCTGCCCATTCGTTAGGTAAAATTTCAATCTCCTTTAACTCATTTGCTAGCTCACCATTCATCCACACCATATCAATTTGTGTCCATGACTGATGTGGATTGGAATAAAATGTAAAGTGCTTTTTCTCCAGATTTAATATTCCTCCACATATCTATCAAATTTAGTTCAATCATTATTTCCTCACATGCTTTCGGTAATTCTCTCTTTCTCCTCTTCCCCCCCCCCCCCACTACTGCGATCTTTCTGATGGTCCACAATGGCATTGATGCCCCCCAAGATACAAATAGTAGTTGTTTAAAAAATTATTTTTAGTTGTTAGGAGTATAAATTACTACTAGTAGAATTGGGATTGATTTAATCCAAATTTGTAACATCAGAATTCTTCCATTAGGATCTGTCCAAATTAGCTCTGCTTTCATATCCTCTTTCACGTATACTGTTATCCCTTTCTTTTTCCCGAGGTCTGCTGGTGACATATACAAATTCCCTAGCTTGGGGCATTTTAGATATTTTTCATCTTCCTTCCTTATATGAATTTCTTGTAAGCATATTATATCTGCATTTTGTTTAATTAGTTTGGTTAGTATTCTTTTCCTTTTTATCCTAGAGTTCAGGCCATTTATATTAATTGATAATATTTTCTTTTCCTCGTCCATTATCTAATTGATTCTTGCTCTTTGTCTTGTAGTTACTCCTGTCTCTCTTTGTAGCTGATTATGTGTTTTTGGTTCTTCTCTCTCTTGTTGTTATTGTATGTTTTTTGAATCCCTAAAATTCCTATCTCTATTCTTTTGATAGTCTTGATCATCTTGCGAATTTGATTCTCGTTCATCTTTACTACTCGATTCTTCAGGGCCTACCAATTGTTCATAGAATTCTTGGGCTTTTTCCATGGAATCTATTCTGATTTTTCTTTCTTCCCATGAAATTAACATCCCCTCTGGGATTAGCCATTTAAATATAATGCCTTTTTGGTTTAATTGGTTCACCAAGGATTTATAGTCTCGCCTTTGCTCTCTCTCTCTTCTTGGAATTTGTTTAAGCACCAAGACTTCTTTTTCTTTATACGTAATTGTTTCTTCTCTAGATATTTTATATATAACATCCTGAACCTTTCTTCTGGCAAATCTTACATGGACCTCATTTGGATATTTATGACATTTTGTGCAATTTGTGCTCACTCTGTAGACTTCATCTAGTTCTTTCAGAATATTATCCTTATCTTTTTCCAACAGTTCTGCTAATATTCCTGCCATCGCTTGTTCCAAATCCTCTTCTTTAGATTCCATTATGTTCTGGAATCTCAGATATGCTGTGGCCTTGTCCATTTCCAGATAGATCAAGGAGTCATCCATTTCTTTGCTCATGTTTCTTACTTGCTCACCAACCATTTCCAGCTTTTTCTCAGTTTGTTCCATCCTTTTCTCAACCTCCTTTATTGTTGATTCGTTTCTCTCTAGTGCTTGCTGTATTATTTCAATTTTTAGATCCAGCTTTATGTCTAATTTCATTTCTGCCTTTAAGTTCCCCATCTTTTTTAAAATCATTTATGTCAGCTCTTGTTTCAGAATGGTTTTTCATCATTATTTCCTGAAGTGTCAGTATAGATTCTTGTAATGTAAGAAGAGTCGCTTGGATATTGGCATTCACGATGGGAGGTTGTTTCTCTCCAGATAATGTTTCCTCAATTGTCTTTTGTGCCATCACTGAGGACAATGCCACCACAGTTGTTTGTGTTGAGGTAATCTTCTTCCCAGATTTAAGTGTTGTATTAGTTGTAGAGGTCATTTCTTGTAAAATTTGTTTCTGTTTTTGTATTATACTAAATATGTTATCCCAAATTAGCATTCGCTATTGAAGAGTATCAAATGGCAATGGCTACTGCTCTAATTAATTAATATGTTAATAAATTAATCGCTCTTACCAATATATATTTTCCAAAACAGTTTTAAGGCTATTTTCTAAATCAAATACCTGGGTTTGTAGATCTTAATATTGTATCAATTTCCTCTATTTATATTTTAAGTAGTTCTAATCTGTACATCTATAAGTGCTATGAAATTCCTAATCTAAATATCAATATTATAGAATAGTTTTTCAAATGTTTACAAATCTAACTGAAGATATATTAACCTTGCAGTTAATATAACAGTTAATTACAACAGTTAATTATTTAATCTATAGTAATCACAACTAATCACAATTAATTAATCTAATAAAATCAATGCCTATAGTCAAATATCAATACTTAAATAATTAATTATCACCTCCTTTTTTCCTATATTTTAAACCCAGATATGAACTTCAATATTTACTAATATATCAATTAAACCATAATCACATTTACCACTTTTGAAAAACAGTTGAGTTGGTGACCAGAAATAATTAATATAATCAGTAGGAGTTAAAGGCATAAAGTGTCTTGATATAGCTGTTCAATTCTTCGTCTCTAAATCAGGGAGTTCCTTCACCAAGAAGGAACTTCTTGCTGGAAGCACAATCTTGCTGAGCAATGTCTCTGGTTTTACAATCTCAATGCACTCTCCACTATAACCGTTCTTCCTTTCATTTAAAAGACTTGCAGGTCACTCTCTAAATTTCATATAGTCTTTTCATTTAATAGATCTCCTCCACTTATTACAGCTCCAAGCCAATAATCCAAAAAGAGTCTAGGAAATTATTAGGTTTTGTTCAAGGAATATTTAAAGTTATGATAAAGCTGATTGTTTCCTCACTTGGGATTTCCCCCCCAGTCTCAGATTCATCCTTCCAATCTTCCCAAAATCCACAAATCAAGTCTTTCACACTTCCCGAAAATTTATCTTTGGTATTTATCTTGTATCTTTGGTACAAGGGTTTGGCTATTACAGATTAGAGGGGGATCCAAAGTCTGGCATATCCTGTAATACCCAAGAAAGACCTAAGTTGTTTCACATTGGTTGGCATTGGCAAGGCCATCAGTGCTTGGAGTCTACTTTCATGTAACCATCAAGTTCCTTTGTCCAGCACATAACCTAAGTAGTTTACAGTTTGCTTAGTCCATTGGATTTTATTTTGGGACACTGTGTATCCCTTTTTAGCCAGATGATTCAGTAACTCAATTGATTTTTCTTCTAACTGTTGTTCATTTTCAGCTTCCAGTAACAAATCATCTACATATTGTAAAAGCGTTGTGGATGAAGTATCAAAGTCTTTTAAATCTGAAGAAAGGGCAGCAGCAAAGGCTGTAGGGCTGTTTTTATATCCTTGGGGTAACCTAGTCCATGTCAACTGGTAGCAGTGTCCCTTATCTGGATCGAATATCATACTTTTATGGGAACACTTATACTTTCCATAGTTATTTCCCCCCACTTCACATCACTTATATTTTAAATCATTGTATCATTAAAATGTTCCTATTTCCTCCTACTTCAATTCTCTCATTTATTTCATTGCCTTCCTTTTATTCACAAAAATTTCACTAAGTTACACTGAATATTTTATCCCATTTTTTGATCACATGTTGTTTCCAATTTTCTAACATTATTTCTAAGTACAAATATAACAATACAATCTTATGTACCTTTGCAGAATCCCTTTTTCAATTAAATTTTACCCATTATCTCTAAATGAATCTTGTTTCTTTACTTCTTGCTCCATACCATTGAGGCTTCTCATCCCTACCTTCCTCCCTTGCTTCTTCTCCCTGCCCTTTTTATCCCCTTGTCTCTCCACCTCCCTTTTCTTCTTCTGCATTCCCCCTTTCTGTTGTTTTCTAACATTATATCCAATCTTCACCTTATTTTTCTCTTTTTTGGTTGTTTTTTTAAATCTTAAAGTCCCCTTTTTCTTTTCCTCCTTCTTGTATTCTTTTATGCCAATGTGTGCCTCCCTTTTTATTGGATACTGCTTTATTGAGATGGGGGCTGCATCATGTTTCAGTTTTGCTAAATGAGGGACAGCAAATTTAGCATATCCAGGCATTCCCTGGTACCACACAGAAGGGTTAATGTGAGAGTTGGAAGGTGACTTGAAGTTCTGCAGACTCAGAAAACACAAATATGCTTGATCAGGGGAAAATTTAGCTGTACTCCCTCTGGAGAGCACTTAAGGGTAGCTCTAAGTTTTCCTAATAGATCCCTTCTTAATAAATTAATTGGGCCTTGAGGAAGAATGAGAAATGAATGGGTCACACTGGGACCTTGGATTCCTTTAACTTCCAAGCATCCGCTTTGTTTGGCAGTTTCCATTCTCCCTGTAACACCTACTATGGGGGTATTTTGAGTGGCTAGGCACGGCACAGTAGGGTCATTGAGAATGATGTAAGTTGCTCTGGTATCAACAAGGAAAGATTGAACCCCTCCCCCTCCACTTGTAGCTCCACTGGAGGTTCAGGGGTAGAAAATAATCCTCTGGAGTTCTGTCAGTGTCAGCTGGTGCTCCATTCAAAATCCAAGAAAAAAATACTTAGACTCTTTTAATTAGAGAAAAGATATCTTTTACTGGAAATGAAGTGATAACAACAAGAGAATTCCGAATCTGAAGAAATAGGTGTGTAAATCACATATACAAAGTGATGGAAATGTTCCCACCCCCAATAGTTCAAATGGTTCTTCCAATTAAAAGTTGTGAATATCATCATGTGGACATCTTCAGGTGGTGATGAAGTTTCTGTCCGTTGACCTTGGCGTACTTTGATAAAGGTTTGCAGCTGCGCAGAGAAGAGAAAGCTAAGCAAGAAATAGAAACCTAAGCAAGAATGTACTCTCCCCCCTCCTCAGTTTATACAATACTAGTTTGTAACACCTCCAGCTCGCTTCCCATACTTTCCCCCCTCCTCCCCCCATTACTCATGACAGCCAAAAGATGCAAAGCAAAGGTAGAAGATCTTGAAGGCTGACAGTCAGTACAGTTCTTCCTGTCTTGCCAACATCTGCCACTGGGGAGGGTTTGGGAATGGCTGGGATTGAGGCCATTGCTGTTGGAATCATCTATTGGGCTGAGGATTTTGGTGATTTAGTGGACACTCGTTCCTCCAGTGTCCCATCTTTTTGCATAGGGCACATTGGTTTTTCTTCAAACCCCCAAAATGTTGGTTTGGATATCCTCTCTTAGGTTGTGACTGTAATGCCACTGCTAGAAGGGTGGCTTGCTTCTTCATCTTTCTATCTTCCTTTTTTTCTTCTCTTTCCTCTCGTTGGGAGTAGACTGTGAAAGCTGTCTGAATCAGGAGTTCCAGATTTTGGGTAGTTGGGGCATCTAATTTTTGGAGTTTCTTTCTGACATCAGAGGTACTTTGTCCCACAAAGGTCATTTTCAGAATAACTTCATTATGTGGGACATCTGGGTCTAGGTCTATAAAATGCGGAAAGCATTCTTTCAAATGGATTAAAAAGTCAGTTGGGCTTTCTATTGGCTCTTGCATAATTTGGTGTACCCAATGAAAATTTACAGTTTTGGGTACTTGCCAATGAAAATTTACAG
>NW_020769621.1:154067-189550 GCF_900518735.1 Pseudonaja textilis
CCAATGAAAATTTACAGTTTTGGGTACTTGCCAATGAAAATTTACAGTTTTGGGTACTTTGTTAATGGTTGCCCTTTTGGCATTATAATGTTTTTCTGCAGCCTCTAAAACTTGCCGCTTGTCTTCTGGGCTCAAGAAGGCAGCAAGCAAAGTATGCAGGTTGGGCACAATTGGTCTGTGGGTTGCTACAATTATTTGAACCAGTTCTACATATGATTGAGGGGCTCCTCTATATGGGGGCATTCCCCTTTGCCAATTAAACAGATCATTTGTGGTGAGTGGAATGTGGACATACACAAGGTGATTTCCCATCAGTAATTCTCTTAAAGGGGCCATCAGCAGGACTGTAAATGACCCATCAAGTCCTCAATAAATTATTCCTCCTCTAGTGTGAGAAGCATTTAACAATTCCCCTCCCTTTTTATTTGTGGCTGTGGCTTCCTCATTGGACTCAGGAAAAGAGGGAGGGGAATAGGTGGGGAGACTGGAAATAATGCTGCTGGAACAGGAGGATTTTTTTATTTCTGGATTATAGGGAAGTGGAAATTCTTCCTCTGTTTGATCTTCTAAAATCTCTTCCAGCACAGATTTTTCTTCTTCTACCCCCTTCTGAACAGGACAGACTTTAGATGGCAAAAGTCTGGCGGGTTCAAGATGACATTGTTTCAAGACGTCTTGTCTTAGTGCCAAATTAAGGAAGAAACCTGCATATAGTTCTTCCTCTAATTTTCCTTGGGCATTGAGATAGTCAGTTTAGGCTTTTTAATTAATTTTTTATTTTTTACAACAACCATATGAACAAAACATAAAAACATAAAAGCATCTTTCAATTAAATACATACAGTGTGTCATGTGGTTACAATCTTTTGTGCTATCTTTTTTTTACAATTACTCACAAGTTATATAAATTCTCACCTTATCGATCTAGCTTGTGCTTATATAATATCAATGATTAAACATTCATTTGACTATTTTTCCATCATTTTATACGAGATATTCTAATTTTCATTATGATTTAATCTTATGCATTTATCCAATGGTTATATATTTTATATTGTATTCTATATCAATCTATTAACTCTTATTGTAAGGCTTACTAGTCTATTTCTTTACCATGTCTTTTTATCTAACGATTGATAAAATAAATCCCATATCATATAAAATTGTTTATCCTCTTGTTCTCTAATTTCAAATGTCAATTTACTCATTTTGGCACAGTCCATGATTTTCTTAATAATTTCCTCCTGCATAGGTATTTTTTCATTTTTCCAGTTCTTAGCAAATACAATTCTAGCCACTGTTAAAACATTTACAATCAAATATTTCAATTCTTTACAATATATTTCCGGTATAATTCACAATAAAAATATCTCAGGTTTAAAGTCTATGTGTTGTTTTGTCATTTTTTCCAACCATGTGTGCATTATAGTCCAATATCTTTTTGCATACGAGCATGTCCACCACATGTGGTAATATAAATCAGGTATCTGATGACATTTCCAACATTTATCTGATTTGTCCTTGAACATCCTGGTAATTCTCGTCGGGGGTAAGTGTCACCTGTAAAACATCTTATACAAATTTTCTTTATACATAGTTGACATTGTCATTTTATAATTTTGAGACCATAATTTCTGACATTTATGTAAGTCTGAAATTATCTGAAGTCTGAAACATATCTGAAATTTTTCCCCCACACAATCATTGTTTCTTTTACTTGTTCTTCCTCTAATTTAAACTCTAGCAAACGGCCATAAAATTTTTTGATTACTTTTTCATCAGTACCTGTCAAAATTTTATCTAAATCAGTCAACTTGTCATAGATACCTTCTCTTTTAACATCTTTATCAAATCTAGATTGTATTTGCAAATATGAAAACCAATTCATTTTTACACCTTGTTCTTCTAAAGCTTGCATAGATTTAAGTTCACCCTTTTCATTCAATATCTCACCATATCTAACTGTTTGTTCCTTTTTATATATTATTGGATAGGAAAAAGCTTCAATAGTAGATAATCATAGTCCAAGTTTTAAATAATATTGCTTTTTTATCTTCTCCCAGTTTAGAAACAATGCTGCTCAAATATACCCCTGCATTTTAGTTCCCTTATACCAGAGGAAGGCATGCCACCCCAAGTCATGTCCTTCTAAATTCAAAAGTCTAGTATTCCTTAATGTTATCCACTTCTATACCCACATCAGACTTGTTGCTTGGTAGTATAATTCCCAATTGGGCAAAGCAAATCCTCCTATTATTCTTGCATCTTGTAACAATTTAAGTTTTATTCTCGCTTTCTTCCCCTGCCAAATGTATTTTAGCACTCTTTTGTTTAAATCTTCAAAAAATTCTTTCCCTAATCTGATTGGAATTGTCTGGAATAAGTATAAGATTCTGGGCAATACATTCATCTTAATTGTAGATATTCTCCCAATCAGTGATAATTGTAAAATTTCCCATTTTATTAAATCTGTTGTAATCTGTTGTTTAAGTTTGAGATAATTGTCCTCCTTGAGTGTGCTATATCTTGGTGTTATATGTATCCCTAAATACTTAACCTTGTTTGTGACCTGGATCCCCCAAACTTCCTCCAATTCTTTCTTTTGTCTTACTAACATGTTCTTTGCTAAAACCTTTCTTTTATCTTTATTTATTTTCAAAGCTGCTACTTTCCCATACTCTTCTATCTTTTCTATCAGTCTAGGTGCAGACTCCAATGGATTCTCTAATATAAATACCAAGGCATCTGCAAAAGCTTGCAATTTATACTCTTCTTTTTAAATTTTCATTCCTTTTATTTCTTTTTCTTCTCTGATGTTCCTATTCAGCACTTCCAGTGTTAACACAAACAACAGAGGCAACAGTGGACAGCCTGGTCTGGTCCCTTTTCTTATATCTATGAAGTCTGTTAACTCTTCATTTATCATAACCTTTGCAGTTTGTTTATGATATATCGTTTTGATGGCTTGAGTAAATTTTTTACCAAAGCCCATTTGGTCCAATTGTAACAGCATAAAATGCCAATTCACTTTATCAAGGGCTTTTTGTGCATCTATAAGCATCAGAGCCATTTGTTTTTCAGGATGCACCTCATAGTATTCCAGTGTATCTAAAATTATTCTCATATTATCTTTAATCTGTCTCTTCGGCAGAAATCCATTTTGATCAGGATGAATAAAATTGTTTAAATATCTTTTCAGTCTTTGTTGTAATGACGAGGCAGTCGAGGTGTTTGATCATGATCAAATGAATCATGATGAACTTTATTGGAGTCTAGTCTTACATTTATACACCTTTTTAGTAATCCTCTAACATTGGTTAACTTTAGTTTCTGCTCAGCTTTTGTTACTGTTTAGCATAGTAATTAACACAATTAATTATCTCTAGTTAGAGTCTAACATATGTTTACTTCCTCTCTCTAATCCTTCTTTGCATTGGTGATTTTGTTTGCCTGAGTTGTATTTGTTTTGGAACCTTCATTACCTGAGGTTTGCCATCCAGTTAATGATATTCCTGCAATTACAACTCTACATATCCTCATTTTTTATTTTAAATGGAGGATTCAAAGATTTATGAATATATTGCAATTGTAAAGGAGTAAGATTCCTTCGGAATCCAGGCTAGCTACATCCCCTCCTTGTACATTGGACTGGGACCCTCTTCCCCCAGAATATTCAACAAGCATGCTTCGACTGTCACTTCGGAAGTCAACATCCGTTTCCCTCACAGCTTAACGAAAACACAGATCGTTCCTCTGCACTCACATCCAAGCAAACCTCTATCAGGAATTTACCTGTCTCATTATTCCATTCATGCAACACTCCCCACCTCCCTTCTAATGAAATTATACTCACCACTACAAAGCTGGCCTCCCTTCTCTCCCACTCTTTCCTAAACATTCAGTGCCTTGATTTAGCCAAGGCATTCTGGTCCTCTCACAGTGGAGTCCTCCATCCTCGGTGGTCATGAAGTCACCAGGGGCAAGGCCCCTGGACGTGCTCTTGATGTCAAGATCCTCCAGGTCTGGTTTCCTCTGGGAGATAACAAGAAGGCTCTCCATCTGTCCAAAAATGATAACGGCTAATGGGACTCAATAACAACAGCTAATGGGAATGTTGCCCTTGAGTTGTAATGCCCTAAGGTTGGGCGCCAGGAAAAATGTAAGGTTTTTCAAGTGCAGCTCAGAATCTAATAAATCCAATGAAACTCTGAACATGAGGCTACTGATAATCAGCTTTATTTTCTGATCAGAAAGCAAAAACTGGGTGACCTTTCAGTCTCCCACCCTAAACAGCAAGGCAGAGAGAAAGAAACGCAGGCGCGCGCAAAAACGTTTCCTTGAACTTTTATAGATTACACAGCTAGCAAACACTGTAATTGCTCTGGAAACATTATTTCCTATCAAGCAAAGCTCATGAAATTTTCTCAGCACTTCTGCAAACAAAGGAACCTTATTTAGATGGATTGGAAAGAAATACATTTTAGCTCAATGCTTCATTTCTCACATTTTAAGTTATTGGAAAGAAAACATTCTAAGTTAGTTACAAGCAGATAGATGCATTTTGCATTTCTCAAGTAGTTACTTTGCTAGGCTAAGGTTGGCAGTTCACCTAGTAGTTTTTATCTCTGCAGTTGGCTCACCTCCCAGCTCAGTAAGGAAATCAAGATTGGGTCAGACACACACTGTATATGCAATCTTTTTATGCTCCAATCCCTTCAATAGCATGACAATAGCAGAGCAATTTTACTTTCTCAAAACCAAAGAACATTTTTATTAGTTAGGAACTGTGTGAAACTTTGGATAAGAGTATCTATTCAGTTATCAAGCAATATTTATAAGATCACAAAATGAAATGCTTATGAACTTTATGGATGGGCAGTAGACAAGGAAGGGTTTTATTAAAAAAATTGAATTACACAGTTGTATCTTTTCATCAGATTGCTGATTTTCATCTCTAACACAACATTATTCTTTATCCTGCTGTTCAGATGTCTTCTCATTCCAAGCTTTCTTATTTCATTCAGTGTGGTTTCCTTTCATTGAGAAGCCATTAAGCCAGATTGTTGAGCACTAGCATGGGTTTTCTTCACAGAAAACCATAACCCTGCATTTTCTTCTTGATGGGATCAATGGCTTTGTTGCACATTAGGTTTAGTTGACTCAAATCTGTATCAGAAGTCAGTTTCTTTAGTTTTGTTTTATGCATGAAGAACATGCAGTGATCCACAAGGATTGACTAATAAGTTATAACAGGCACTTTTTCCTTCCAGGTATAATGCATAATTAGAACTCCAATTGTTTTGACTGGCACCAAAAATATTGACCTACAAAAACGAACTCGCCAAAAGTATCTATATTTTTTCACATTTGCTTAAACCTCTAGATTAGTAGTAAATCAGGGGAATGTGCATTAGGGGGATATTTGGTGTGGGGGAAATCAGCCACGCTTTGACGCATTCTCCAAATCTAGAAATCACAAGAAGTACTTAAGAGTTGGGCGGTGGTTAGAATGCAGTCCTGCAAGTTATCTCTGCCCACTGCCAGGACTTCAATCCTGACCAACTCAAGGTTGACTCAGCCTTCCATCCTTCTGAGGTTGATAAAATGAGGACCCAGATTGTTGGGGAATATGCTGACTCTGTAGTCTGCTTAGAGTAGGCTGTACAGCACTATGAAGTAGTATATAAATCTAAGTACTTCTATTATGGTAGATTTATTTAATAGACTAGGCAGTAGAAATGGATAGGCCATTACATATCCACATGAATAGGGAGTGAAGGACTTTTGTCAGGTTTCAGAACAATAACTTAGAAATATTTAATGAGAACACATAAATTATCCTATTTCAGGGCTCTAACAAAATTCTACTAGCATGTCCTTGCCTTGGTCTTTCCTGTGAAGAAATCAATGAGAATCCAAAAATCTTGTCCAACATTTCTTTTGGCTTCCATATCCATGACAGCTACCACAATGCAATGATGACTTATTGGACCACTCTAGACCTCCTCTTCAGGTCACAGAAATGTGTCCCCAACTACAAGTGTGACACCAGGAAAAATCTCATTTCTATCATTGGGGGGCTCAGCTTTGAAACTTTCTCCTATATCGCTGACCTTTTACAATTTTACAAGATTCCACAGGTAGAATCTTTGAGAATAGAGACATGAAAAGTTTCTCTTCCTTTCTTTTTCTCAAACAAGGTTATCAAAAACTGACTGTCTCTAAATGATGCCCACATAGCTCAACAATCTGACCAAATCTGTTGAGTAATATAGAATAGAATAGAATTCGTATTGGACACACATGGAATTTGTCTTTGGTGCATATGCTCTCAGTGTACATAAGAAAAAATAAAATACATTCATCAAGAATCTTAAGGTAGAAAACTTAGTGTTAATCCTAGGTTACTGTAAGTAATCAAATATACATAGTTTACTAATACACAATCAAAACCTATTAGGAAAACAAATAAAACAATATAAATTGTAAAGATACAAGCAACATGGTTATAGACATAAGTGGGAAGAGATAGGTAATAGGAAGGATGAGGAGAATAATAGTAATAGAGTCTTACTAAGTAATTTGACAGTGTTGTGGGAGTTAGTTTAGCAGAGTGATGGCATTCAGGAAAAAACTGTCATTATGTCTAGATGTTCTGATTTGCAGTGCCCTATAGTTCCATTTTGAGGGTAGAAGTTGAAACAATTTATATTATATTACATTATTTATATTAATTTCATATTTGGTTGGTCAACGGCAAGACACTGATGAAAGGGGCACAGCACCACCTGCATTTTCAGTGTTGCATGACAGGTTTTCCTCCCCCTGTCCTTACCCCATTCTATAGAGGGACAATCGAGAGCATCCTGTCATATTGCATTACAGTCTCATTTGGAAGCATTACTCTTTCAGACAGGAAGGCTGTGCATAGAGTGGTGAGGTTGGCAGAAAAGATTACTGGAAGTTCATTCCCTTCTATCCAAGACAGGCAATTTAAGCAATGCCTGAGCTGAGTCTGCAGAATTGTGTGGGATGCTAGACATCCCATTCATGACTTGTTTCCTTGTTACTATCTGGGAGGAGGCTTCATAGCATCTGAAGCAGAAGATCCAGATTTAGTCACAATTTTGTTCCATACAATATCAATTGTCTGAACTCTCTAGTGTCCTCTTTCTGCTATGTATTCAAGATGGACAGTGGTTAATATTTATATGAATTATTATGTTAGGGTATATGGTGAGAATGCAGTACTGCAGGCTACTTGTGCTGACTGCCATCTCCCTGCAATTTGGCAATTCAAATCTCACCAGGCTCAAGGTTGACTGAGTCTTCCATTCTTCCAAAGTGGGTAAAATGAGCATCCAAATTATTCAGGGCAGTATGCTGACTCTGTAAACTGCTTAGAGAGGCTGTAACGCATTGTAAAGCAATATATAAGTCTAAGTGCTATTGCTATTGCTATATACATATCTATGAATATAGCATGTCCATATGTGTGTTACGTATGTGTACACTTTGAGAGCAGGCAACAGAATTTCATTTTTAACATGTGCCAGTGTGCCCACAGGAAAAAAAGGCCAATAAAGATTATCTTTCACAAATAGCAAAAAAAATGTTGATATTGATACTGATATTATAATATGTGTTTATTTTCTTTTAGCTCAAATATGGTTCCTTTAGCCCCCAGGATATTCATTGTGCTGAGATTCCCTTTTATTGCTCCATGGTCCCAAATGAGTCCACCCAACATATTGGGATTATCCAATTGCTTCAACATTTTGGGTGGAGATGGGTTGGGCTCCTTGCCATTGATAATAGGCATGGAGATTATTTTCTGCAGACCATGGATTCCCTCTTTTCCCAGCATGGAATTTGCTCTGCTTGTACACAAAGAATTCTTTTTTAACTTACTGGGATAAATTATTTGAGATGCTTGAGAAAGGCAGACATATTTACGACCAAATAACTACTGAAAAGATCAATACCTTTATCATCTGTGGAGAATCTTTGTCAATTATATGGGCAACGAGTACCATTTTTTGGATTGATCCCGGACTCGGGCAGAGTCCTTTGGGAAAAGTGTGAATCATGACTGGCCAGATGGATTATGTATTAACAGGAACGCAAAGAAAATGGGATCAACAGTTCTTTGATGGAGCCATTTTTTTTACCTTTCATTCCAGAGAAATTCCTGGGTTCAAGGAGTTCTTGAAGCCCATGAAACCACCTTGGATTCAACAAGATGGCCTTTTCACACTTTTCTGGGAACAAGTATTGGATTGTTCATTGCCATCTCCTCCTGTGACCCTTCTGGATGATGATACTTGTACTGGAGAAGAGATGATGGAGAACATTCCTGGGGCACTTTTTGAGGTGCAATTGACTGGGCACTGCTATAGTATCTGTAATTCTGTCTATGTATTGGCTCAAGCTTTATATGCTCTCTCCTTACTTCGATCTAACCACAGGAATTTGGAGAGGCACCAATTGTCAGAATATGAAGATGCACAACCATGGCAGGTGAATAGTGTGCTACAAGTCCTTTATATTATAAAGATATACTATAAAGGTAAAGTTCAAAGTTAGGCTATGTGATTCTATATGTGGCTTCAATGGCACCAAAACCCTAGCCACTGTAGAAAACTCCAGCCACAAAATCATCAGAGAAGCCATAGAGATTGAAAAAAGACCTGAAAGCATGAATAGAAGAGATGATTCCACCAGACTGTCAATTATTTGGAAACCTGTACTCACTAACAAAAAAATCTCCACACCACTATCCAGGCAAACACCTGGACACAAACAGATACCCCCTGATACCTCCAGCTCAAACACACCCCTACCAGGCACCCAGATGAAACCTAGCTTCCTAACAAATGATAGCCACCCATTTAACCAGAGCCAAGCTGCACTAAAGGCCTCCAATAAAGGAATACAATGTTGCCAGCCAATCAAGACACAAAAACAGCCACAAAACAGACAGAAGATATTAGAAACACCAATCAAGCAGAACACAGCAAACTCCAAGACCAATAAACACAGACCTAGACTCCCAACCAATCAGGATGAAGAAAAAAACATTCTGGCACAGCAATAGGCTAGCCCCAAATTTAAATCTGAAACCACTGTAAAAGTCTGACTCACAGATGAACATTATACAGAAGCCTGATGATGGCAGATGAGATTCTGCCGAAACGTTGCTACAACTTTAAAAGCACAACTACAATGACGTGGGAAAATACCTGAACAAAGCAGAATACCATACATGCAAGTACCCGCGAAAACTTAATTATATATATATATGTATGTATGTATGTATGTATGTGTGTATGTATGTATTCGGGTTTTCTCCCGCATAAAATTAGAAGTATCTAGGCGACGTTTCGATGAAGTCTCATTCATCATCTTCAGGCTTGTGTCTTCGGTTTGTGCTTCTCGGAGTAATGTGAGCTTGCAGCTGCTTCTTCCTTTTAACTGCTAGTGGGGTGTGTGACTTGATTGGGTGGGGGCACGGCTGTGTTCTGATTGGGTGGGGGTGTGTTCTCATTGCTTGGGGGTTTGGCTGTGTTCTGATTGGTCAGGGGCTTGGCTGTGTTCTGATTGGCTGGGGGTGTTTTCTGTTCAGATGGGGGCTTGGTTGTGCTCAGGTTAGTTTTAGTTGCTGGGGGATTTGAGCTGGTGAGCTGTGATCCTGCTGTTTTGCTTCACATTTGTGGTCATGCCACATCTTCATGGTGGGCGTCAGTTCACTTCATGTATGGGTCGGAGGGGTTTGAAGCGGGTAGTGATGCAGCTGCGGTACGGCTTCTGGTCTGTTGGCGTTGTCTCTCACCCTCTGTGTGGGTGTGAGTCTGCTTTCTACATGGAAGTGTGGTGGTAGCATCTTGTGTGGCCTTCGTGCGTGTGGGTCTGGTGTCATTCTTCATGTTAGGTACTCGTTTGTTCATGAGGGCGGGTTTCCAAATGGCTGGTAGGCAGGAGGTGTCATCTCATTTATTCATGCTGTGTGGGCATTTTTCTATCTCTATGGCTTCTCTGATTATTTTGTTGTTGAAGTGTTCAGTTTTGGCGATAGTTCTAGTATTTTTAAAGTCAATCTCATGTCTTGTGGCTTTGAGGTGTTGGACCAGGGAAGAGGTCGTTTCTTCTTTTTTGATTGAGTTCTTATGTTCTTCAATGCGTGCACTTATTCTTCTGTTAGTTTGTCCGATGTATGTGGTGGGGCAGGCAATGCAAGGGATTTTGTATACTCCTTGGTTTTCTAACTCAATTTTGTCTTTAGGGTTTCTTAGGATGGTGGATATTTTTCTGTTTGTGCAGAATGCTGTTTTAATGTTGTGTTTTTGGAGGATCTTGCTGATTTTGTCTGTAGTGCCTTTCATATATGGGAGGAGGGCTTTGCCATTCTCTTGTTCTCTGTCTTGGATTTTGGTTGGGGTTTTTTTTTGGATTAGGTGGGTAATCTTTCTTTTGAATCCATTGGCTGTTAGTATGTTGTGAGAGTATGTAGTTCAGGTTTTTGGTGTTGTTCGTCGGCTAAGCATTTTGTTCTGGAGATGAGTGTCTCGGCTACGGAATTGATCTGTGCTGGATGGTGGTGTGATAGTGTGTGTAGATAGCAGTTTGTATGTGTTTTCTTCTGGTAGATGGTGTGTCCTAGGGAGCCATTGGATTTTTTGTATACTAAGACATCTAGGAAGGGAAGTTGATTGTTAGTTTCTGTTTCCATGGTGAATTGTATTTTGGGGTGTAGGCTGTTGAGGTGTGTGAGGAAGTTGTTCAGTTTTCCTTTCCTGTATGGCCAGATTATGAAGGTGTCATCTACATATCTGAGCCGGAGTTTGGGTTTGTGATCATATTTTTCTAGAGGTTGTGTTTCAAAGTGTTCCATGTAGAGGTTTGCGATGCCAGGTGAGAGGGGTGACCCCATGGGTGCTCCTTCTATTTGTTTGTATTTTTGTCCATTGTAGGTAAAGTATGTATTGGATAGGCAGTGGTTGGTCAGATCTAGGATATACTTGGGGGGGTTGTATTTGTTTTGGATGGCTGTCAAGGCTTCTTTTATTGGCACTTGGGTGAAGAGGGGTATGACATTGAAGCTCACTAGTAGGTTGCTGGGTTGTAAGTTTTGTTTCTTTATGATCTTGATGAATTGGAGTAAGTTTCTTATGTGTGAGTTGGTGGATTCTGCATAGGGCTGTAGTTGTTTTGGGTATATGTCACACATACACCTATTTTTGTCAGTGTGTCCCCCTGAAAGATACATTACATCTAAAACTAAATTACTCATACCTTTCTATTCTTCATTTTTCTGTTTTTTTTTAAAAAAAAATCCCAATAATATAGCTCCACCAATTTCTTAAAGACATGACATTCAATAATTCGCTTGGAGAGGCCTTGATTTTTTATGATCAAAAGAAGATGGAAGGCATTTTTTATATCATCAATATTGTCACCTTTCCCAATTCCACTTTCCAGAGATGAAAGATTGGAAAAGTGGATTCAGATGCTCTGAGTGGGAAGGAATTAGACCTAAGTGAAGACACAATAATCTGGCATAGATCATTTAACCAGGTATTGTTTCAAGGAATGTTTGTATGACCATTTCTCAGATGGGTTCATATCTACTTTTATCCTTCTGGGCAATTCATGAAGAGTAACAGGATTAAGAAATGACATTACAGAGTTGAAAGGACTTTGGAAGTTGTCTAGTCCTGCTAGAGCAGCAGACCTTATACCATTTCAGATAATCAGTTGTCCTATCCTTCCTTAAAAACCTCCAGTGATAGAACATCAGAAGTGGTATTCAGTAGGTTCTGACCAGTTCTGGAGAATCGGTAGCAGAAATTTTGCGTAGTTTGGAGAACCGTAAAATATCACCTCTGACTGGAGATTTTACAGTATCCTTCCCCTGCCATGTCCACAAAGCCACACCCATACATCACATGTTGAAATTCTCAGATGAAGCACATTGGGAAAAAAAATCTGGAAATCCAGATCATCTGCACTCTCAAATTCACATTGGAGGGGCAATTGAAAATGTACCTATTTTCAAATTCAATTTATTTCTTGACCTTTTGATATGTTTAGTCCAGTCAAGGACCACAACTGAGCTCTAAATTTCTGTTGCTAGGTGAGACATTTGTTAAGTGAGTTTTGCTCCATTTTATTACCTTTCTTACCATAGTTGTTAAGAGAATCATTGCAGTTGTTAAATGAACCTGGCTTCCCCATTGACTTTGCATGTCAGAAAAATCACAAACTAAGATCACATGACCCCAGGACACTGCAACAATAATAAATATGTACCACTTGTTAAGTGGGTGAATTTTGACCAAGTGACCATGGGAATGGTGCAATAGTTGTAAGCATGAAAACGATCATAAGTCATTTTTTTCAGTGCCATTGTAACTTCAAATGGTAACTGAATGGACTGTTGTAAGCTGAGGACTCCATGTACAGTCTCAAATGGGGCTTTTCTTTTCAATATAAGAGAGCATTTCATTTTCAGTGTAAGAAATTATTTTTGCAGGATTCCATCTGGGTGTCAGCATTCCAATGAAACTCCCCATTTCATTCAGCACTCAGAAACAAAGTTCATCCAAGTAAGAATTTATTGAAGAAGTCACACTGGCACATCTGGGAAAACCCAAATCTAAAAGTTCCAGGTTTTCCCTTCCCAACTGAAAATCAAAACCCATCCCTTGCACCCACCATCACATGGTCCAATGAACCATTGTCCCAACTGGAGATATTCCTCTAAACACTCCTTCGGAGTGCAGGGTGGCTTGTCCTTGACTTTTGAGAAAAATGTGGTTGAGTCTAATTTTTCTCCTCTCTATGAAACCCCCCACTCCCAAATTCCCAGGCACAAAAATGTGGCAGCCTTGAAGCTTCTAAGTAAAATATGGCTTCCAAGGCTGAGACTGGATCTCAAAACCCCAGTGGCTGACCCAGATTGGATACTGCAACATCATCCTGGAACATGTATATTGGCCTTCATTCATGAAATTACTATATTTTTCTTCAAAACAATAAATCTACTGCCAACATTTTAATATTGATAACTAGGGGCTTCCCATTTCTCTGTGCAATGACTATTGTTACCCTAGTTATCAAAAAAGGAAGAATGAAGGGAAACCATTCAGCTGTTATGATTGTGTTCCATGTCCAGAGGGTAAAATCTCCAAAGAGTATGGGTAAGCTGACAAAATCCTCTGATTTTGTTGTTATACAGTTTGTGGTGTGAATTAAATCAACTAGTTAAATTAAATTAAACCAGCTAATTAAATTTTCTGGTTGTGCATTCATGAGATTTTATTCAGAAATTAAATGGGGAAAGGCAATTAAATTCATTAGATTAAAAATGATAGGTCGCAACCATGGAATACTCAAGTGATGATGATGACAACATAACAATGATTATAACAATTTTTAATTAATTAAATAAAATGTCCAGGAATGGCTTAGGCTTCATAATCAAGCAAGCATCCTAATAGTGATTTGAAAAATAATAACAATGAAGACAGCATACAGGGAGCAAAAATGTGATTATTTCAGAACTTGTTCTTTAAAGTATAGACAAAATATAAGAAACAAAACGATTATAAAACTAAAATATCTGCATACTATATATTATGTAGCAATTGTGGCACAATATTTAGAATGCAATATTGCAGGCTGACTCTGCTCACTTCCAGGAGTTTGATCCTAACCTGATCAAGCTTGACTCAGCCCTCCTTCCTTTCAAGGTCAGCAGGAAAATTAGCACCCAAATTATTGAGGGGAATATACGGACTCTGTAAACCACTTGTTGAGGTCTGTAAAGCACTGTGAAGCGTATATAAGTCTAAGTGCTATTGCTATTATAATGACTGAAACACGTGTTTGTGTATGAATATATGTGTGTGTGTGTGTGTGTGTGTGTGTGGTATTCAGCTTGGGTCGAGTATTTTCCCATGTCATTGTAGTTCATCTGTGAGTCAGACTTTTACAGACTCACAGACTCACACAATACAGAAGCCTGATGATGGCAGAAGAGATTCTGCCGAAACGTTGCTACAACTTTAAAAGCCCAACTACAATGACGTGGGAAAATACCTGAACAAAGCTGAATACCATTGCTTCTTGGGACATGGGGCAAACTAATTAAGCATTTATTGTAGCAACAATGCAGAATATTATAGATGTTAGGAACAATATAAATAAATTATTCCCTAATTCAAATCATTTTTTTTATTTCCCCTCATTCTCCTTAAGGGATAAACACAAGAAAGGAAGCTTTAAAAGAAGAAAGCAAAAATAGAAATATTAGATGAAAAGGAGACATTACTTCTCTGCAGTATCAGAAAATTATATTTCATATACATTTACTGGAAATAAATGTATACTATATTGATATTTTTGAATTTCTTCCTTGACATATTATCTTTCATTTTTCACTTGAAACTTGGTGAAAAAAATCATTTACATACCATATTTTGAAATGTCATTGTCAAATCAATATGGTTTTAAATATGAAAATATTCATTTCAGATGTTCATGAACTTTCATAGGAACAGTCCTTTATCATTAAAAAAAAATCAAGATGGATGCAGTTTTTCCTGGGATTTACTATACTTTTGTATGCTTTCAAAGTAATACTTGACTTAATTCCAATAATACACAAACCATACATAGGGAGATGTTCAAATATATTTTCCCAAATGCATGTTGTATATTTTATGCCAGACATAAATATCAGGGTATGGATAAAAATGAAAATTAACAATTATAATTTTTATGAATCTGTGTTGACATAATATATATTTTTTCTTTTTAGATATTTTTTCTTGCTTTCAATGTCCTGATGATCAATATGCAAACCATAAGAAAGATGAATGTGTCATGAAAACATACAAAATTTCTTGTTTTGTAAAAAAGTTTTAGGACTCAGTTTAGTCATTGTTACTATTTTATTCTTCCTCACCACGATGTGGGTGTTGGGAACATTGATTAAGCAAAGAGACAGTCCCATTGTCAATGCCAATAATTGGGATCTCACCTACACCCTCCTCATCTCCCTTCTGTTCTCCTTCCTCTGCCCTTTCCTCTTTCTCGGCCAACCTGGGAGAGTCACCTGTCTTCTCAGACAGTCTACATTTGGTATCATCTTCTCATTGTTTGTCTCTTGTGTGTTGGCCAAAACCATCCTTGTTTCTCTTGCTTTCAAGATGACCAAACCTGGATCTCGGATGAGGACATGGGTGAGAAAAAGATTGGCTGTTTCTATTGTCTTTCTTTGCTCTTCGTTCCAAGCAACCATCTGTATTGTGTGGTTGTCAACCTCTCCCCCATTCCCAGAATTAGACATGTATTCAGTCCCTGGAGAAGTGGTTTTACAATGCAATGAAGGGTCAATTGCTATGTTTTATTATGTTCTGAGCTATATGGCTCTTCTTTCACTTGCCAGCTTCATTGTGGCTTTCCAGGCTTGTAATCTTCCTGACATTTATTATGTCCACCCTCCCTGCCACTTAGTTAATGTTGAGATCTGGATTGCACACTGCATTAACTTAGCATGAAAAAAGGGAAAATACTGTTTTGCACACATAAATCACCACAATATTTGAGTTAATATAAAAGTGCCTTCATTCCTGTCCACCAGAATTAGATTCCACAGCCCACCAATACTAAGCCATTATTAGAGACCCAAACCATTTCCATTTCTACCACTGCTGGTCCTCTAACATCTTTCATGTGATTCTGTCTAAACCCAAATTCTCCTATTGTCAGGCCTGTCATCAATTTAGTCATCCTAAACCTTCTTTGGAAACTTAGCCCATGGTGCTAAACAGGAGGATAATTATTTTATGTTTTTTTTAAACTATAGAATAGGAACTCCCAAGCTTTTTCAAGAGACAACTGAACTTCCTTTGTTTTTCCTTGAAGATAATTTGCTTCTCATCCAAGAAGCTTCTTCAGTTCTGATTGAATGGTGGGGAATGGATTTATAGTCCTTGCAGTCATCTGGTCATTAGCACTCTTTATGAGAGTCATTGAGGCCACTTAGAGGTTTATCTGTGCCCTTAGAGCCTCCTCAATAATGCAAATGGGTATGGAAACTTTTTGGAAAGTTGTAAGGACCATGTTGTAAAAGGAGATAGCTGGAGTCATATCCCTCTCTTGTTGAGACAGGGCTGTTCACTCTCAGAAAGAGTGATAACAAACAGAAGGCTGCAAGAAATGTAGATATTTCCATTCCCCACCATTCAGTCAGAACTGAAGAAGCTTGTTGGATGATTAGATTAGAGATAATCAGAGTTGGAAGGGACCTTGTAGGTCATTTAGCCCAAACTTCACCCAAGCGGGAGACCCTACACCATTTCTGATGAATGGCAGTCCAATCTCTTCTTGAACGTGTCTCAACCGATGGCGCTCTCACAACTTCTGAGGGCAAGTTGTTCCATTGCTTGATTGTTTCACTGTCAGAAAGTTTCTCCTTGTTTCCAGGTTAAATCTCTCCCTGTTCAGTTTCCATCCATTATTCCTTGTCTGGCCTATAGGAGCTTCAGAAAAATGCTGGACCTCCTCCTCCCTGTGGCAGCTCCTCAAATATTGGAAGACCACTATCATGTCTCCCCTGGTCCTTCTCTTTACTAGACTAGCCAAGCCCAGTTCCTGCAACAGTTCGTTGTATGTTTTAGCTTCAGGTCCCCTAATCATCCTGAGAAGTAATGAGAAGTGAAACATCTTCAAGGAAAAAGAAAGAAGGTTCAGCTGCCTCTTGAAAAGGCACCTTTGGGACAACCAGTGACCTGGATGACTAAGAATATCCATAGATACAGAATAGAAACAATACATTGCAGCTTTCATTGTCTTTTCTGCAATTACCTAAATTATAATAATTACTACTTCTCAAACAAAATCCAACAGCTTACCAAAGTTAAAAGAAAAACAGCTGATGTGTGATTTCAGACATGGTTATAAAACCCTTTTATCCCCTGCTATTCAAATCTGGGCTACCTGGGGAGAAGCAATAGATGTGGCTATGTGGTTTTTTTTTAAAAAACTATTCCTTGACATGCTATGTGACTTTTCACATTGTTGAGCTTTCTTGAATTAAATGTAGCTCTAGAGATGAGTTCTTGATGGACAATTGAGGACCTAATCTGACCTAGAAGATGATATTAGAAGTTGTATTTCTTCTTTTTTTAAAAAAAATAGTTTATTAATTTTTACAATTAAAACCAGTCACAATACATACACAAATAAGCAAAAGAAAGAAAAAGAAAGAAAAGAGGAGAGGCAGAGAGGGAAAGAATTTTGAGAAAGAAAAGAAAAGGAAAAGGGGAAGAAAGAAAGAAGAAGGTTACAAGGTTAAAAGTATTCTTATTTTAACAGTTTGCGAGATCTTTTGTTTTCATAACCTTAACTTGTGTCATATAACCACACCTGTTTTTTACTTATATCGCTACCTCATTATTATGGGTTGATACTTTTCTTTTATGCCTTATGATATATAATTTATCTTTGGTCAATCCAATTATACCAACAATTCCAGCTATCGTAGTATAGTGAAGTGTCTTTATTTTTTAGCGCCAAAATCAATTTATCAATTTCTGCGCATTTTGAGATTTTTTCAATAATCATTTCTTCTGATGGAGTTTGATCTCATTTCCAGTCTTGAGCGAAGGCTAATCTGGCCTCTGTTAAAATGTGTATTGTTATGTATTTAGCTTTTTTGGAAATTTGCTTATCAAAAATCCCTAGTAGGAAGGACTCTGGGTTGTATTCGATCTGCTCTTTTGTGATTTCTTCCAACCAAGTTTTGATTTTCTTCCAATACTTTTGGGTTTCTGCACAAGACCACCACATATGGAAAAAGGTTCCTTCTTTTTTCCTACACTTCCACAACGCAGACTCATGTTGGGGTGCATCTTCGCTAACCTCAAAGTGGGGAGATGCCATCTATAAAATTTTTATAAAGATTTTCCTTGTATGCTGCCGATTTGGTAATCTTATTGTTTCTGCCCCAAACTTTCTCCCATTCCGCTAATGTGATGCTGCGCCCTACGTTCTTACTCCAAGCAATCATATTTCCTTTTACAATTTCTTCTTCTAGTTCTGTTTCTAATAAGTAATTATAAAATGTTGTTATGTTTTTTTTATTTGATCCTAATAAAATTTTATCTAATTGTTGCAATTTATTGTTGATTCTGAATTCTGTTTTGTCTTGTTTGTATCTGCTTTGAATCTGAAGATAAATCCATTTCTGTCCTTGCTCCTGAAGTTCCTGCCTCGGTTTCAAATTTCCTTGTGGGTCCAGTAAATCTTTGTATTTAATCATTTTGGTAATTTCCAAATTGTTTGGGTGAATCATTGCCTCCATTGTTGAAATCCATACTGGTATTTTTGTGTAATGTTTTTTCCATATTTTCCTCCAATTTGTTAATAGTGCGTCTCTGATTAAGTGTCTATGAAAGTATTTTTGGTTGATTTTCCCTACATCCCATAAGAAAGCGTGCCACCCCCTTTGTAAATCATGGCCTTCTAAAAATAATATTCTTTTGTTTGTTAAGTTCATCCAATCCTTCAGCCAAACTAACAAGTGGCCATGTGATATAACTCCCAATTTGGAAATGCTAGGCCTCCCCTGCTCTTCATATCTTGCATTGCTTTTACATTTATTCTGGGGTTTTTCCCTTGCCAAATAAATTTCAAAGTTATTCTATTGAGTTCTTCAAAATTTATGTAATTTGATTGGGATCGTTTGGAATAGGTACAAGAATTTGGGGAGAATGTTCATTTTAATAGTAGCAATTCGGCCTAGTAGTGAAATTTGAAGTTTCCCCCACAATTCTAAATCTTTCTTTACCTGGTGTATCAGTTTATCATAATTGTTTTCTTTAAGTGTCTTACAGTGTGGGGTTAGCCAAATTCCTAAGCATTTCACTTTCTTTGTCACTTGTATATGCATTATTTCTTCTAGTTCTATTTTCTGTTTTTCTGTTAGGTTTTTGGTCATTATTGGTTTTTATTTATTTATTTTAAGTCCAGCTACTGCTCTGAATTTCTCTAATTCACTCATCAATTTTGGTCCCCTGTCTTTTGGTTCTTCAATGAAGAAAATCATGTCATCCGCAAATGCTTGCAATTTATATTCCTCTTTCTTAACTGTTAATCCCTTTATATCTGAATTCCGCCTAATTCATGTTAATAATGTCTCTAATGCTAATATGAAGAGCAGGGGAGATAGTGGGCAACCCTGTCTTACTCCTTTTTCTATCTTTATTGAGTGAGTGCATTCCCCATTCACTATTATATTAGCTTGTTGTGTATCATATATAGTTGTTATAATATTTTCAAATTTGGTGCCCAAATTCAAATTATAAATTTTTTGAATTAAAAATTGCCAATTTAGATTGTCGAAAGCCTTCTCTGCATCTAGCAACATAAGTGCTACTTGTTTCTCGGGGCGGGCTTCGTAAAATTCTAGTACGTCTAATACTATTCTTAAATTGTTCTTTATTTGCCTAGTTGGGAGAAATCCGTTTTGGTCTTCATGTATAAACAAGTTTAAGATCCTTTTTAATCTGTTTGGTATAATAAGTGTGAATATTTTGTAATCAGTATTTAAAAGTGAAATTGGCCTGTAGTTATTTATATATCTGGGATCTGTATCCTCCTTCGGGATCAGTGAGATCAACGCCCCCCTCCATGAGTCCGGCATCCTGGCTGCCAGTAAAATGTCATTAAAGACTTCCACCATAAGTGGTCCAATTTGATCTGCTATTGCCTTGTACAGCTCCCCTGGGATCCCATCTGGGCCCGGGGTTTTATTATTTTTCTGGATCTCTATTGCTGATTTCAATTCTGATTCAGTAATGTCTTTATTTAATAGCTCAGCCATTTCTTCCCAGAAATCCGCTTGTGGTTCTAGCCATTCTTTTCTTGAGTTTGGTGCGATCTTTTGGGGTGCTCGAGTCTTGGAGAGACCCGTGCCGGTGTGGGGGAACCTCAGGCTGCAGTGTGGGGAAAGCAACCCCCCTGCAATGAAGAGGAAGCCCTCCAGAGCTCAACGATCAAGAACAGCGTCCTGTCAATGGAGGCTCCGAAGTCCAGACTGCCACCGATGGGAAGGAAAGAGTGAGAGAAAATTTGCAAGCTCGTGGGGAAAGAGAGTCGTGGTTAAAGACAGTGGCAGAGAAGATATTTGACTGATAATAGACTGATTTCAGGCTGTTAAATACTGTGCAAACACCTGCTGTGAGCTCTAAGAGAAAGCGGCTATAAGAGAATCGGTCTAGTGTAAGTGAAGGGGCTCGGCAGGCAGAAGAGAGTCAGAAATAAAAAAGAAGTAAAGAGAATTTTGGAAGTCTGAAGACCAGCACGGGGGAGTGATTAAAAAGACTCTATTATCACTAACATTTGGATTGAGGCTATTAAATCGGAGCCAGAAGCAGCACGAAGCCGATCGGGGAAAAAGACAGAGCGGCGCCATAGGCGGTATCCAGAACGCTGAAGTGGCTACAACAAAGTAACAGATCTAACTGTCTGAAGGGACGCAATCTAATCTATAAACTCTGGGAAAATTGAGTACCAGTCCTAGTAGAGGAGACAGTTCCTTTCTCTATTTGAAGGAGATCAGAACAATTGATTTAAAGAACACTAAAATATAAGTAAAAGAGGAAGTCTTTAAACGAGTGGGAACATTGCTTACTGGCAGCTGTTACTCAGCAAATCTTCATTTGCCATTTCCAGTGTGCTCAAAGTGAAAGCTCCCAAAGTGAAAAGTGGAAACAAAAAACTCTTGTCTTTGGAATTTTCTTTTTTCTTTTCCTCTACCCTTTTCTGTGTGTACATACTTACTAAAATAGCCTCTCTTCCTTTCTACTTGTTGATGGTATGCTATGTTGGAATATGCTTGCTTTTTTTTCTGATTTCCTCTTGATAAAAATGTACATTTAATAAAGAAATATTAGAATGTTAAAATATTGGATTAATTAATTTAGTTAAGTTATTATTAATAGAGATTGTTATAATTTGAATGGGAATATAGGGGAGACAGTAAGAATATTAAGCATTAGTTATTTAACAATCTTAGAGCTCTCTGGTCCAATATTATATTTCAGAAGTTGTATTTCTTCTTTTATCTCACATAGAAAACAATATCAATGCGAGGGCCTGCTTTCCACCTGATTCCCTTTCCATCCCTCATGAATCGTATCAACCAGGTGACTTCCTCATAGGTGGGATTACTTCTCAGATGTGGTACTGATTGAAGCTGAAGTATTCATTTGCAGGTAGGACATTGCAATGTATGATTTTATATACTATATTTAGATCAGACCAGAGGCAGCGTAGTTCTAGGTTTTCTAGGTCTAGAATTTAAAGTCCGGTGGCATAAAATATTCTAAAATGAGTAGAGGAGTGGAGAACTAAGAACTAAGACAGAGTATTTATTTGTTGAAAGTTGAAGTTGCCATTTGTTTGACCATTCTGATACATAGTCGAGGTCTTTTTGAAGGGTAGCAGTATTTTCTGTGGTGTTGAATAGCTTCATCAGCGAAGAGAATGCAATTGCTCTTAATATGATCACAGAGGTCATTTATGTAGAGTATGAAGAGAGTTGGTCCTAGAACACTGCCTTGGGGGACACCACTGTTGACAGGTATAGAATTTGATAGGACACTCCCAATTTTGACCATTTGTTGTCTGTTTGACAGGAATGCTTCTATCCAGTTATGCAGGTGTCCAGAGATACCATAAGATCTTAGTTTTAGTAGTAGTTTGTCGTGTACCACTGAATCAAAAGCTTTAAAAAAGTCTATGTAGATTGTGTCTATTGCTTTGCCCTGATCGAGTTGTGTAGTCCATATGTTTTTGGAGTGTAAGACTTGCAGATTACAGGATAGTTTTTTTCTGAAACAAAATTGTTTATTAGAGAGTAGGTTGTTTGTCTCTAAGTGGAGGATAATGGATTGGGTAATAATTGATTCCATGACTTTACAGGTGATGCAGCACAAAGAGATTGGTCTGTAATTTTCAACTAGACTGGGGTCTCCCTTTTTGAAGATGGGGATGTCCGTGGCTTGTGACCATAGTTCTGGCAAGGAGCTGGTCCTGAAATATTTTTCAAAGATTGCTTAGAGGTTCGGCTACGGCAGTGGATAGCTTTTTTAAGAAGTAGGCACATATTCCGTCTGGTCCAATAGATAGAGATGGTTTTAGATTATGTAGTGCTTTTTCAACATTGTCTTCTGTAAAATTGATATGTATTAGATCATTGTAGTTGTCTGTGGTTCGACTAGGAAATATTGATCCATTGCTGTTTAGAAATACAAAGAATGTTTTAAAGAGGTTTGCTTTAATAGTGTCATTGTTGCAGTCTTTACTATTAGGTCCTTTCAGTGATGGGATGGACCTTGAGTCTTTTAGTTTGTTGTTTACAAAATTGTAGAAAGCGTGGGTGGAATTGGTACATAGAAGGTTTTCCTCTTCCTTAATATGATAATTGGTGCATTCAGTCTTTATCTGGTGGCATAAATTTTTGTATCTGCTTTTGAAGTTGGCAACGTGACCAGATTTGTTTTTCCGTCAAAGTGATTTCTGTTTTGATTGAAACTTCCTTATTGTTATGGGTAATTTGTTTTTTTCTGGTTTTGGGAGTTGTTTTTGGTACATATAGTTTGATGACTCTTTTGACTTCAAGTAAAAATATGTTGTAATGGTCTTCTACATTATTGCACCCAGTGAATAGAAATTGCCAATGAAGGGATGAGAGATTACTGTTTATAAGATCATAGTTGCCTTTTTTGAAGTTATAATTGGGGATTCCATCATTGTGATAATATAATATAATCACCATAAGTGATTGTTCCTTGCCTTCTTCCTAGAACTGAGCAACAGTAACTGGCACCAGGTCACCCATATATGACTTCATGCTCCAGACAGAGCTAGAACTCTTAAAATGGCTGGATTCCAGCCTGATTCCTTAATCCCTACACCTAACAGGCTTTCATCTTTTAATTAAAAATTTAATATATTAAAAAAAAAAACCTGTTCCATGTTAAAAATCTTTCTTTTTGAGGATCTCATCCATTTCTTCCAAACAGAACTTTCTCAGTCTCTCCTTTCCTCTTGATTCATTAATCATCAGGGGGTCTTCAAACTTGACATCTTTAAGGCTTGTGGACTTCAACTCCAAGAATTCTTCCTTCAGTCATGTTAGCTCAGGAATTCTGGGAGTTGAAGTCCAAAGTCTTAAACTGTCCAAGTTTGAAGACCCTTGCATTAATCAATGAATTGTTTCATTAATATTTTCATCTGCTTTTGATTCAACCCTCATTCTATCTCTTTGACCAGTCTGCCTCTATGAATATAAAGTGATTTGCGGATGGGATAGAAACAAGGATCAGTTCCCTAGCTTTCTGCATGCATGTTTGGATGCTTATCTATTGTACTTGGTTTGGGAAATCCCTGGAAAAAGCATACAAAAAAAAGTATTTGAAGCAGCTGCAAGAGCAACTCATGGTTGCTTTAAAGCTTCACTAGGAGGGTGCTTTGCTTATCCAAATTTTTTTCCTAATTGTGTGTGTGGATGAGCTTGTATTTTATTTTTTGAATGAAACTAAATATTTCTGAAGCGTTTCTTTGAAATAATACCAACAAATCTATTATTTATATTCTCCACATTGATTTCAAAGTTATACACCCTTTCATGAATTCATCTAAGATCTTTCTATTCTTCCCTGTCTTATACATCTTTGGGGCTATTCATCCTCTCTTTCTGGCTATTTTTGCAGCTTATCTCCATAATGACATAAACAACACTTCATTTTGTTTCTGTTGATTTTTTTTAAAGTTTTAGCTTGTTTGTAGCAAGTAAAATGGATCCAGAGACTGATAAAAGACAGAATAAAACAGTTATATGGGTTGTAGAATCTGAACATAACTGTCTTTCTATCTTTCTATTCTTCCCTGTCTTATACATCTTTGGGGCTATTCATCCTCTCTTTCTGGCTATTTTTGCAGCTTATCTCCATAATGAAATAAACAACACTTCATTTTGTTTCTATTTCTTTTTAAAAAAATTTTAGTTTGTTTGTAGCAAGTAAAATGGATCCAGAAACTGATAAAAAAACAATATAAAACAGTTATATGGGTTGTAGAATCTGAACATAACTGTCTTTCAGCATAGTGACAAAGTTCTATCAACATATCTTGGCTTGCTTTTTGCAGTAAATGAGATCAACCAAAATTCCCAGATCTTGCCCAATGTCACACTTGGTTTCCACATCTATGATAGTTATTACAATGAGAAAATGACTTATCAGACCACCCTGGACCTGCTCTTCAAATTTGATAGATTTGTCCCCAATTATGCATGCAACATCCACAAAAATCTCATGGCCATCATTGGTGGACTTGGCTCTGATGTATCCTTCCACATGTCTGACATCTTAAACCTTTATAAAATTCCACAGGTAAGTTCTTCAAATGTTTTTTTGTCCCTTCTAGTCTTTATTTTGTCTGATTCAAGATAGCTTCATGACAAATGAAGAACTAGAACTCATAATCTCCTGATTTACAATCCTATGCCTTAACTGACTCTCATGCCACTATAATTCATAATTACTTTGTTTATAAATTAAGATGGGATTTGATTATGAATTAAGATGAGGTAGATAAGCATTTGATTGATTTTTGGAACAACATTATACCTTAGAAAAAAGGAAGAAAGATTTGACTGGCAACAAATGCTTGATTATTCAAAATGAAGCCAAATTATTGTGGTTTAAAGGATCTTAAAGAACAGCAAAAATAAGGCAGAGTAATGGGTTCGAACAGATTAATTTCTTGTTATTCTTTTTGTAGAAATTATTTCATTTTCCCATCGACCAGCATTGTTTACTTAGAATGAAGAAAAGACATTCAAATCATGATCTGAGACTCCATTCTCTAAAAAGGCAGTCACAAAGACTGAAAGATGTTTCTTACAGCAAATACATGTGTGGGTTTTTTTTAGCTCACATACGGTTCTTTCGCCTCTGAACAAAACAACCCTTCATGATTTCCTTCCTTTTATCGCATGGTTTCAAATGAAGCCCTTCAGTATGCAGGAATTGTCAAATTACTGAAGCATTTTGGATGGACCTGGATTGGACTCATTCATTTGAAAGACGAGAGCGGAGATCATTTCTTGAAGATCTTGGAACTTTTGTTTTTCCAGAATGGAATCTGTTCAGCCTTCATACAAAGAATCCCAAGCCAAGGTTGTTTGCCATCATTAACCCAAATCAACGAAGTATCCTCAAGTACTTATCAATATGTCATGGACAACAGAGCCAACATATTTATTGTGTATGGAGAAATTCTCACAGTTATGTGGCTGATTTTTTTAATGTTTCAGTCTGATTCTTTTCATCAGGAAAATGCACCAATGGGAAAATTGTGGATTGTGACTGCGCAGATTGACTTCACCATCATGGGCCTTGTAACTAGCTGGGATTCAGAATTATTCCAAGGCACCATATCATTTGAGGTTCCTTAAATGAACCACTTGGGTTTCAGACCTACCTTCAGAACCTAAAGTGCTACTCAGAACAAGGGACAATTTCCTAAAAGACTTTTGGGAGCAAGCCTTTCACTGTACGCTTTCAAATTCCAAAGAATCAGTGGAGCACAACAAAATATGCACTGGGGTAGAGAAGTTGGAGGTGCTTCCAGATGCTGTTTTTGAAATGCAGATGACTGGTTACAGCTACAGTAGCTTTAATGCTGTCTATCTTTTGGCACATGCCTTACATGCCATGTCTTCATTTAGGTCCCTCCACCAAATGTTAATGAAAAGAAACAGACTTACACATCAAGAACTTCAACCTTGGCAGATAATAAGGATCATGGTGGCTCCTGTGGTTAGGATACTGGGTTCATGATTTGCAAGCTCACATTCAAGACCAGAGTGTTCCTTTGTGGTGGGATGAAGTCCCATCATTCACTCCAACTCCTGCTAACCTAGCAATTTGAAAGCGAGTAATCACTAGTAGATAAACAGGTACCACTTCAGTAGACAGATTAACATGAAAGGAGACATCTCCAGGGCAACAGTAATGTCACCAGCTAATTCTTTCAACCTGGAAGCCTCTTAGGTGCTTCTGATACAAATGGGATGGGGCTAGGTAATTTCTCAAAAACAAAATAACTTTATTATTAGGAACACATTTTTGGTAAGTGAAATAGCCTTCAGATAAGTTGCAATGGACTCATAATTTTTGTTCTCGGTGAATGCATGCCAATTCTTTGTTTATTTCTGTGCTTGAGCAATGGTGGTGCAGTGGTTAGAGTGCAATACTACAGACTACTTCTGTTGACTGCCAGCTGCCTGCAATTTGGCAGATCGAATCTCACCAGGCTCAAGGTTGACTCAGTCTTCCATCCTTCCAAGGTAGGTAAAATGAGGATGCAAATTGTTGGGAAAAATATTATGCTGACTCTGTAAACTGCTTAGAGAGGGCTGTAAAGATATATATAAGTCTGTAAAGCACTGTAAAGATATATATAAGTCTAAGTGCTGGTGCTACTTGCATTTTATGTATTTTTGTCCTTGTTCAAGAACACTTGAAGAGGTGCCATTCAAGATTAGCTGAGACAGCACTGAGACAGCACCTGTTTTGAGCTTCCCCAAAGATGGACCACTGACCACGATTGTACACGGCTTTGGTTCGTGTTTCAGCATTGGAGAGCTCCAATCCTTTGGATTCGGGGCAGAAGCTACCTCATAGGGATAGCAGAGGAAGAGGAGACCATCAGCTGCATAGAGGGGAGTCACAGATCCCCTCCCCAGCTTGGCAATTGTTCCTGGTGATCTAAAATAGCCACCCTGAAGGGGACGATCAGACTGGAATAAGATTATGCAGGAGAGAGAGAAAGAAGCGAACAGCAGGAGGAATGGGACGATATAATCAAATGGAAGATATCCCCAGGATTAACATTTCAAAGAATCTTTAAGAAAGGATCTAAGCGGTGAAGAGAAAGAGAAAAAAAGGTGTGAATTGCTTTTGATAGCGTAGGGGCTTTGAAACCGCAAAAGGTAGAAGCTGGAAAATTGTTGGATTAAAAAGTTTTTGCGGGCAGATGCACCACGAGATGGTCCTTCCCTGTTTCTGGCCCAGCCCCATGATCCTTGAGTTTGACATCCCTTAGCTACAGTAAAAATGGTAAAGAACTGTTTTTCATGACCACATAAAGAAGGAGTAGTAATGGCAATAAATTGTATTATGTAGTTTTTGTTTAAATACATAGAAAGCTTCTTGATAGTAAAATTGGTGCAACAGTGGAACATCCTTGATATAAAGATGGGTTTTCCATCTCTAGAGGCCATTAAAAAAAGGCTGAACTACCTGTTCTCATGGATGGTTTAGTTGGGTTTACTACACCTTGCAGAAGATTAGACAAATGTTCCTATAGTTCTGTGATTTTATGATACTTTGAATCTATTCTCAACCATGTTAAGATTTTCAAAACACTTATTTGATATATATTTATTACCTAGATAAACTGTGATAGAGTCCTAAAAATTGTATTTCTAAATCAAGTTGGAGCTGAGGGCTACTATATCTCTATCTCTAAAATAGTATTTGGGAAGCAAGTCCTTGATCTCTCAAATTCTCCCCAACCAGTCTCAGAAATTCTTGCTAATCTATTCGTGTTATTTATCCATATGAATCAATACAGACTTTCTTTTTTTAAATAGATTATACGATGGAGAAAGCCAGTTTTTCCCTCTGAAATTATTTTCACATTTATGGATAGGTTCTGCCCTTTTCTCTGTGTAGTAATCCTTGCCAGCCTGGATACCAAAAGAAAAAGAAAGAAGGGGAGAAATTCTGTTGCTATGATTGTGCTCCCTGCCCAGAAGGGGAGATTTCATACCAAAAAGGTAGGTAATATAGTACAAGAAATATTCCAGCATGCATTAATGCAAGTGAACATATGCAAATATTTAGCTGGCCAGGAGAATTTGAATACATTTCCATGTATCTGGGAAAGAAGAAACTAATTTCTAATACAATATTTTTCAATGGGATCAATAAGAAATCAACAGAAGGATAAAAGAAAAAAACAACATCTGTGCATGAAAGATAAAAGTTTACTTGTCCTTTCCTGTCTGGCTCTTGGACAAGGTGCTCATCTCCATTTCTTAGCCAAGGGAACCAGTGTTCTCTGAAGATGCTTCTGTGGTCATGTGGCCAGCTAAAGCACATGGAATGCTGTTACCTTCCCACCAAAGTATCTACTCACATTTGCATGTTTTCTAACTATTCAGTGGACAGGAACTGGGGCATGGAATGGGAGTTCATTCTGTCATGCAGCATTGGGTCTCTAACCCATGTTATCAACTCCCCAGCTGGCAGGCTCAGTGTCCACTTTATTGTCTCAGAGGTGTTTTTTCAAGAGGCAACTGAACTTTCTTATTTATCTTTGAAGATGTGTTGCTTCTTATCCAAAAAGCTTCTTCAGTTCAGTGAAATATCTTAAAAGAAAAACAAGAAAGTCCAGTTGCCTCTTGAAAAAAGTACCTTTGGGACAATGATAACCTGAAAGGCTGAGAATCTCTATAGAACTTTAACTGCTTTTTGTGTATTATGTATTAATATTGCATATTTATTCATTTGTATGTGACTTAATGATAAGCAATTTTATTACTAATAAGATCTTATGAGATTCTTCCAAACTAATGTCAGTTGCCTACAGTAAATATATTTCCATCGTGCTACTCTCCCTTGAGTGAAAAACCTTTATTAAAAGAAACAAATAAAGAGTAAGTCACAAGCTAGAATAAGACTAGGATCTAGAATATAGAATAGGAAAAGAGATCTAACTAAATCAGCTTTATATTGATACCATTTATGAAACCTCCATGCATTATATTGGCAAAGCATCTTTGCATCCACCAGATCCATACACTATTCATTCACTATCTTATCTTCTTGAGAAGATCATGCCAGGACACACTTCCGGTTGCCAGCTTCGGTGACAGCAGGGATTTGCATTTCTTCGCGATCCCCGCTGTGCTCACCGTCTTGGTGCCTCCGATCCAGATGGATTTGGAGGATAAGGCTGCCTTGTAGAGACAGCCGAAGATAGGGAGGATCTGGGAAGGGGTTTGGAGGTGTCGCAGACCCCCCCCCCAGTTTAAACCTCCTTCTCTCAAGATGATGCAGCGATGGTCTTATGGCCACCATGAAGAGGCTGGCATCCAGGAAAAGATTGCGCAGGAGGGGTGCTGAAGGAAGAAAAAAAAACAGAGAAAGCCTTTGGCTGAACTGGGACAACAATTAACATCTGAATACCCTGGAACTTTGGCTTTTCAAGTGATATATTGTCTTCCAAAGGATCGTTAAGCTGCGGTGGAAGAGTAAAGGGAAAACTTTTTTTTTTCTCCTCACTTCCCTTCCCACGGAGGCAGCAGATGGAAATCCGAAACACCCGTATTGGCAATAGAAGGTATTAACTTTCAAAATTGAAGCCAAGGGGAAATTATATTTTCAAATATTGATACTTTAAAACTCAAATCTTTTTGCTTTAAGGGGGAAGGAAGAGAGATATATGATTTATACTAACGTTTGTTGAAGGAGACTGCTTGGAGTTTTATAAGATTAGACATTAAACTGTAATAAAACTTCCAAAAAATGTCTTGGAATTACGTAATTGAATTCTCCCCCAGGAAGAGCAAATGACTTTGGGACTTTAACTATCTTTTGAAAGACTAAGAAAACATTTGGACTGCTTAAAAAAAAAAAAAATCCTTTTCTGTTCACAATGGTGTCTTTTGAAGAATTGAAAATGCAGTTTGAAAAACTAAGACAAGAGGAAGATGGCTCTTTTGGATCTATCTTTGGCTTTTTAGAAATGGCGATTTGTGCTTACCAGGAAATGCAACAAGAAAGAGGCTGGGACGATGAAGAAGAAGCCATCTTTAATGGACATATGATTTCAAAAAAGGGTAAAAAGGAGAAGAAAATCAAGAATTTAAGCTCTAAAAAAACAATTAAGAAAGGGAAAAGAAAGGTGAAAAATCGCTATAATGATAGAAAGCAATGGAAAAGAGGCATGCAACAGAAAGGGGAGATTAAAAAGTGGGAGATTGAGAGGGGGGGTAAGAAGGCTAGATTTGACAAGGAAGGAAGAGACAAAGCGAAGGGAAGTTATAAGGACTTTAAACAAGATGTTGTTTGTTTTGTTTATAAGCAACTTTTTTTCAGAGACAAAGGGTAAAATAAAATCTTAATAGAGATTCTGCAAAGGTACACAAGACTGCATTTTATATATGTATTTGAAATATGTGTTAATAAAATATTGTAGGGACTGTGTAATTGATGTGTATTTAACTAATTTGTTAGGGAATACTATTTTTAATATCTATAAGAATATTATGTTTGTTTGTTTTTCATTCTAAAATGTTATTTAGAATGTACTAAGCAGAATCAGAATAGAAACAATGTTTAATTTTAAGCGTTGAATTTGGGGGGAAAATAGAAAGGTGTCATACTTCAACCAGTTATTACAGGGACAAGATTGTGTTTAAGAGAAAGATAAATGGATGATTGAAAAGGAACGGACAAAAAATACAAGTGAAATGATTTAAATTGAGATTAAATAAATAAAGTAGAATTAAGAGAGTGATAAAAGGGGGGAAGATATCTGTAAAATGTAGAATCTTTAGCAGGATATGAAATAGTATATAAGCTGAGCATGAACTTAATTTAAGTCTGTACCAAAAGTTATAACCCGGGGTTAAGCCGCTTTCTAAAAAGAAGTTTTATATTCTTTATGTTATGTGTTTGTTAGTTTATAATTGCTTATTGAGGAGTAATATTGGATAAGAACATATGAAATAGTAACAATATGAAATATAGTAAGATGAAATATATGAATGAATAAAACTGAATAGAAATAAAGGAAGAAACAGTAAGAAGGTGGAAAACAGTAACAAGATATGAAGTTGAATATATAAGATGCTTATTAAGTTATGTGTGGAAATGTGATAATTTTGAATTATATTGTACTTAAATGAGATCTCTTATTTGTTTTGTTAAGTAGTCGTTGGAAAAGATGTCTTATGTTCTTATGTCTTATGTTTTGTGTTTGTCTGTTTGTTAAAAAATCAATAAAATTGTTTTTTTAAAAAAAGAGAAGATCATGCCAGCAATCCCACTAGTCTTCCCTTTCTTCACACTTCCTTCCTGTATTGATTCTGTGATTTGAACCTCTCTCTATAATCAAATTGTGCCAATGTACTTCTTAGCTATGGCTCACTCACTTTCGTATCCAGTCCAGATTAATTCAATATTTCCTTTGATGATCACCACGCATCCTTCTTAATGTAACTAACTCATTCCCACCAAATGCTGCTTCCTTTTATATTTCTTCTGACCTGACCAACACTCATTTCCAAGGGAAAAAGTGGACCAAAGCATCAAAGGTGGGATTCCATCAGGATAACAACCTGTTTAGTGATTACGTGCATGTTCCACATTTTAAAAAGCTCTCATACTTACCTTCTACTGCAGCCCCTGTGAATAAAACAGCTGAGCTGTGGCAAACCACTCTGCCACATGAATCAGTTGTGGTCTAAAAAAAGGAAATAAAGCACAGGAAAGAGCAGGGACAGGTGGGTGGGCTCACATGCTTGTTGCAGCAAACAGCTGATCTTCAGAATTAGGACTGGTCACTCAAACCAGTCCTAAGTGGTAGAATCCCACCCCTGCAAAACATACACTCACCCTGTAGCCATTTTCACTCCTTTAGACAAATTTTATTTTCAGTCGGTAACATTCCAGTTTGGGTAATGAAATGTCTACAAGAAAACAACCTAGCTCAGAAAGCAACAAAGCCCCCTCAAAATGTACTTTTCAAAGGAAGAATATATTCTATAAACTCTAAAGGCTCCAAATAAGAGTTAATCCTATACTCGCTAAATACAATGTTAAGACATAGAATAACACAACAATGTTCAATGGGGAGGGATTAGGTTGAATAGAATATGGAAATGTCTCTTGGGCCACACATGGTCAATGTTTTAATTTCTTTTTTTCAATGTCCAGATACAGCTGATTGTTCCCCATGTCCAGAAGATCAATATGCAAGCAAGAAGCAAGATCGATGTGTTTTCAAGAATTTAAACTTTCTGTCTCATAAAGAGCCATTAGGGATGAGTTTAGCCTTGCTTGGGATTAGCCTATTTATAACTACAGCCTTTGTCCTTAAAACTTTTGTTAAGCACCAAGACACTCCAATCGTCAAAGCCAACAACCGGGAATTGACATTTACACTCCTTCTGTCCCTTCTCCTTTGCTTTCTTTCAGCATTACTGTCTTTTGGACAGCCTAACAAGACCATTTGCTTTCTTTGCCAAACTGCTTTTGGCATTGCTTTTGCGGTGACCGTTTCCTGTGTATTAGCTAAAACCATCACCGTAGTTGTAGCTTTCATGGCCACCAAACCAGGGTCCAACATGAGGAAATGGTTGGGGAGAAAATTGGCCAGTTCCATTGTTATTTCCTGCACCCTTGTTCAAGTAAGTATTTGTTCTTGGTGAATGGCAACCTCTCCTCCCTTCCCAAATTTGAATATGCATTCTCTCACTAGTGAAATCATAGCAGAATGTAATGTGGGATATTCTGTCATGTTCTATCTTGTCCTGGGCTACTTAGGATTTCTAGCCATCATTAGTTTTATGGTTGCCTTTTTTGCCAGAAAGTTGCCAGATGCTTTCAATGAAACCAAGCTTATCACCTTCAGCATGCTGATATTTTGTAGTGTTTGGTTGACTTTTGTCCCTACCTATCTGAGCACTAAGGGGAAGTATATGGTGGCTGTGGAGATCTTCTCCATCCTAGCATCCAGTGGTGGATTGCTGTCTTGTATCTTTTCACCCAAATGCTACATTATTCTGTTCAGACCGCAATTAAAGAACAAGCAGCAGTTAAGAAAAAGCAATTAAGAAAAATTTCTGTGTTCCTTGTGTGGTATGCATGTAAGCATGTGTGTATTACAATTGGTGGTGACCAGGGACCAATATAGTAATTTGAAGTTCAGCTGCTTTCCTTCTAGGGCAGCCCCAGTAAGTAGAACAGCTGAAGTGTGGAAATCAGCTGTGCTGCATGACTCAGCTGAGCCAGAAAGAAGGAAATATAGGACAGGATGGGTGGGGGACAGCTGATGGACAGAACTATCAATTTGCTAGAACCAGTTTGAACCTGCAGCATCCTACCAAGGGTGGTGACTAAGAAAATTCTGCCTAATTTTAAATGCAGTAGAACAAAATTTAGCTACATTCATGGAGATTGAATCAGGCTGATATGATAACAAATGTATTCTGTTTTACCAGATAAGGAACTATAAAAGGGATCCTTGAGCCCTTATACAGGGTACTATATAGCAGAATGTCAATTTAAGTTCAAGAATCGCTTTTCATGCATGTCTCCTTTTTTAAAATAAATCTCATTTTTAAAATATAATTGGTCTTTTTATTATATCATCATCATTATATCCATCCCTTTCGTTACTATGTAAAGCCCTATAAACTCAGGCTGACATTATATGAATAACCATTGAAGATGGAATAAGACATTTTAAAGCAGGGATGTCAAAATCAAGGCCCATGGGCCAGATCCAGCATATGGGGTGCTTAGATCTGGCGTGTGGGGTTGCCCTGGAAATAGTGAAGCACCAGCCCATGATGCCCCTACTAGCAAACATGGAGCTGGCAAGGGCTACACGCCTGAGCTCCGTTTTTGCTGGCAGAAGATTGCAGGAAAAACTCGGGAACCCATTTTTGCTAGCAGAGCGCTCAAGCTACCACAGATTGTTCCCTACATGAATGATATCAAGCTGGCCATGCCCATCCCAGCCTTACCCAGTTTATGTATTTTCCTCGATATAGCCTTTGGTTATTTTAACCAGAAACAACCTCTGATTAGAACTGCTGAAAATTATCTACATGTTTGCCTTTGTTATACTCCAAAACTACTGTGTAATTAAAACACCTTCAAGTTTATATTTTATCATATATCAAGACTTAAAATGGACATCTAACATCAAAAACATCATCAAAAAAGCACATTGAAGAATGTTCTTTCTGCGCCAACTCAGAAAGCTCAAACTGCCCAAAAGAGCTGCTGGTTCAATTCCACAGAGGAATTATTGAGTCTGTCATATGCACCTCTATAATGGTCTGGTTTGGCTCTGCAACCCAACAAGACAGACACAGACTTCAATGGATAATTAGAACAGCAGAAAAAACAATTGCTACCAACCTGCCTTCCATTGAGGACATGTATAATGCACAAATCAAAAAGAGGGCTGTGAAAATATTTACAGACCCCTCACATCCTGGACATAAACTGTTTCAACTCCTACCCTCAAAATGATGCTATAGAGCACTGCACGCAAGAACAACTAGACACAAAACTAATTCTTTCCCGAATGCCATCACTGTGCTAAACAACTAATTCCCACAACACTGTCAACTTAAGACTGTATTACTATTCGTCTTCTCATCCTTCCTTTAACCTACCTATGACTATAACCGTGTTGCTTGTATCTTTACAATTTATATTTTTTATTTGTTTCCTAGTATAATTTGATTGCTTATTAGTAACCTATGATTATCACTAAGTATTGTATCTTGGTGAATATATTTTTTTCCTTTATGTATACTGAGAGTATATTCACCAAAGACAAATTTCTTATGTGTCCAATCACATTTGGCCAATAAAAAATACTATTCTATTCTAAATAAAGATCTATGTTAATCTATATTTTTTTAAAGGAGACAGCAAAGGCAACATGGCATTTTTGCTTTGGCCCTGATTGCTGGCACAAAAGGAGAAAGTTCCGCATGGGGAACTGGGAAAGATTGGTAAACAGATTCTTGCAAGAACTCTCTGGGGTGAGCTGTGGCAGCTGAGGCTTCCTGGGGTTAAGTACACAGACCCAGGTCTATGCAGTTCTGGGTACATTTGCCATCCTACAATACAAGGTGCAGGGCAGACAAAGAGACATAAATAGGGGGAGGGGGAAGATAAGCATTTGGGGAACATTGAAGTGCCTGTGTGATTAGCTCACGTGCGCTCGCGCGCACGCGCACACACACACACACGCACACACACAGATATATAGAGAGAGATGAAGAGAGAGAAATACAGAGACAGAGAGACAGAGAGTGACAGAGAGAGAGACAGAGAGAGAAATGCATTTTAAAGGATATTTATAACAAGGATAACAAATCCACTGGAGTTGCATTAAATGCCAATGCATTTAAAGGTATATCTATATCTATATCTGTTTTCTGAGGTTCTCACGGGTATTTGTATGTGGATCTTTGGTTGTTCGGGTTTTCTCCCACGTAAGATTCGAAGTATCTAGGCAACGTTTCGATGAAGTCTCATTCATCATCTTCAGGCTTCTGTCTCCGGCTCTGTGCTTCTCAGAGT